>JAABKJ010011182.1:0-10802 GCA_011634705.1 Andricus grossulariae
CAAGAGAATGTGGTAAAGATTCTAGGGGAGGATGGTTTGGGGGAAGAGTGGATGAAGGAGTTAGAGAGTGCTAGGGGCGCGAATGAGAAAGTATGTAAGAATGGGTGCAAAAAAATGGGAAAATGGAGGTACAAGAGAATGGTTATGTAAGAGCATAAGTAGATTAGGTTTGTCAGGTAAACCCTTAGGAGACACATTATGCATAAAGAAGAATAGTTAAATTTTCAACCAAAAACCAGGAATTTTCAAAAAATAGTTAAATTTTCATTTAAAAACATGCATGTCTAACCTTGAAAATTAATATTCTACCAAAAAACAACTAATAAAAAGGCAAATAGAATAGTTAAATTTTCAACCAAAAAAATGAATTTTTCATCGAACAGATGATTTTTTAACCAAAAAGTTAAATTTTCAACAAAATAGTTGAATTTTCAACTAAAAAAGATCACTTTTGAAGCAAAAATAAAATATTAAAATTTTCAACCTAAAAACGACAAATTTCAAAAAAATTGTTGAATTTTCAATCGAAAAGATGAATTTGTATCCTAGAAAATTGATTTTCTACCAAAAAAAAAAGAATTTTAAAAAATATACTTAAATTTTCAACCGAAAAAAAGGACTGTTTAACCAAATAGTTGAATTTTCGATACAAGAGATGAATTTTAAAACAAAAAGATTTAGACTTCCGTTTCCGGCATGGAAAATATTTATGGTGAAATTTGAGGTGAGTGGATTGTGGAATTGTGTAGAGGGGTTTGTTTGTGAGAGATTAATTGAGAGATTGACAAGGGGGTGAGGATATTTTTGGGGATCAAGACAGATTTGCGTGCAAGTTGAGGTTAGGTTGGTTTGAGGTTTTTTATTTTCCACCATTTTTCGCCGTGATATGCTAAAATAATTATTAAGACTTTGATTAATAGTCATTAAGATATTTCTTTCATTAAAAAAAAAATCCAGTCATTTTTTTCAAAATTCCGTGATTTTTTCAGTTTTTCCAGAACTTTTTTCAAAATTCCATGACTTTCCCAGGTCTTCCAGATTTTGCATAAAACAAATAATAAGTAACCCACTTAGTTACAACTAGCCTTTCGACCGAACTGTGCTTCAATAATTTTTGCGAATATCAACAAACGATGTTTTTTGAGGAAAATAAAAACTTTTCTAAGGTTTTATGATTTCCGGGAAACTTTCGAATACAATTTTTTATTGATAAATTATATTTGAAATAAACTTGAAAAAGATTTTTTTTTAATCAAAGTTTAAAATATTTTGAGATTTTTAAACAAAATTTCGCAGTTTCGCAAAGTTACAAAATTGAACAACAAAATTTGAGTGAAGAATTTGGAATGGTTTCAAGAGAATATTTTTTAAGATTCATAGGAAAATTCGAAAGGATTTTAGGTTTTAAAAAATTAATTTTTAAAGAAAATTTAAGAAGATTTTAAAACATTCCAAAAGATTTCCATAAATTCCGAGAAAAAAATGCGGAATAAGTTGTAAAAATAGTTAAATTTTCAACCAAAAAACAAAACATTTTCAAAAAGTAGTTGAATTTTCAATCAAAAAGATGAACTTTTAACCTAGAAGATTAAATTTCTGCCTAAAAACTACGAATTTGAAAAATTATATTTAAATTTTCAATGAAAAAAATGAATTTTTAACCAAGTAGTTGAATTTTTGATACAAAAAATGAATTTTCAAACAATAAGATTCATTTTCTACCAAAAACCAACGAATTAACAAAACATTTTAAATTTCTAACAACAAAAAACAACTAATTTACAATAAAATTGGTTAATTTTCTACGAATTTTCACCGTAATATTCTAAAATAATTATCAAGGTCATGTAACGAGTGAAAATTAAAGCTCAAGTTAAAATAACGCGGAAAAAATTTCGAAAATTATTAATAAATATGTAAGGATCGTTTGTGGCAAGGCACAGAGTTGGGGGAAGAACAAAGTTTATTATTGAAAATACGAAATATCGACCGATGCATTTAGGCTTCACGGTAGAAGTTTAATTTCTATCATTCTCTGTCGGTAAAGAAGAAGTAATTTAAAAAAAAAACTTTTTTCACGATTCTAAATATTTAGGACCAGAGACACATTCCTTCGTTCCTTCTATTCAGCATGCCAAATTTTCAGCACGATATATCATTCCGTGTGAACGTAAGTTGGGGGAAAAAGTACCGATATAGCTTCCAGTTTTATTTTCTTCGAAAAAATCTTTTTTCAACATTTCCACCGAAACAAAGCAGAGACATGTACTTTTTTGCCTCCTCTTTCATTTTCCAAACTTTCAGAGCGATATCTTATTTCGTCTGGACATAAGTTGGGAAAGAAAAATTAAGGACTAGCTTGGTCACGTGAACCACTCGTTACATGGCCTTAATACACTTTTTTGGAATTCTTCAGTGGTCTCATTTTTTGAAATATTAAAAAATGTTTTAAAATATTTTTCAATTGTCTTTAAGGCCATGTGACGAGTCGGTCGCGTGACCAAGCTAGTCCTCAATTTTTCATTGTAAACTTACGTCCAAAAGAAATAAGATATCGCGCTTAAAGTTTGGGAAATGAAAGAGGAGACACTAATGTTCACGGCTCTGCTCTTTTTCGGTAGAAATTTTGAAAAGAAAAACTTCCGAATAAAATAAAACTGGAAGCTATATCGATACTTTTCATTGTAAACTTACGTCCACACGGAATGACATATAGTTTTGAAATTACAGCACACTAATTAGAAGGCCCTGAGGAAGGCGGCTTTGGCCTAAAACATTTATAATTGTGAAACAAAAATTTTTAATTACTAGTTACAAAGAAGTTAGTCTAGCATACATACCCGCTGTCCCAGAGCAGCACTATCGCAGCAAGCAGACAACTTCGTACATCCACGGGTCTGTGGGTAAAGCAGATTGCATGTTTGTCATTTACGCGTGACGGAATACTTTTTCGTCAAAATTACACGTATTTTTCCCAACTTGTATCCAAACGAGATAATATATCGGCCTGCAAGTTTGTAAAATGAAAGGGGAGGCAATAAAGTTCACGCCTCTGCTCTTTTTCGGTGGAAATTTTGAAGACAAAAATTTCCCAATAAAAGAAAACTGGAAGCTACATCGATACTTTCCTTTGTAAACTTACGTTTACAAATTCTTTTGAATTGTCTGAATTCTTTTAAATATTCTGAACTCTTCTGCATTCGCGGAAATCTTTTGAATTCTATTTATTCCCTTACATAATTATTTTCAAATTTTCTAAATTATTTTGAATTCTGTACACTGTTTTGAACTCTTTGAATTCATTTGCGTTCTATGGATTCTTCTGAATTCTATGAATTCTTCTTAATTCTCTGAATTCTCTAAAGTCTTCTGAATTTTCTGGATTCTTCTAAATTCACTTAATTCTTTTGATTTGTCTGAATTCTTTTACATTTTATGAACTCTTTTGAATTTGCGAAAATCTTTCGAATTCTCTGAATTCTATTGTATTCTATTACATAATTCTTTTTAAATTTTCCAAACTATTTTGAATTCTGTGAATTCTTTTGAAAGCTTTGAATTCTTTTGCGTTCTGTGGATTCTTCTGATTGCTACAAATTCTTATGAATTCTTCTAAATTCTATGAATTCTTCTTAATTTTCTGAATTTTCTGCAGACTTCTGAATTCTCTGTATCCTTATAAACTCTCTAAATTCTTTTGAATTATCTGAATTCTTTTAAATTTTCTGAACTCTTTTGAATTTACGGGAATTTTTTGCATCCTCGGAATTCTTTTGTATTCTCTTACGTAATTCACGTGAAATTCTCTAAATTATTTTGAATTCTGTAAATTCTTTTGTGTTCTGTGAATTCTTCTGAATACTCTAAATTCCTCACAAACAATTATGGTTTCTCGAATTCTTTGATTTTGTGATTTTAATTATAATTCAATTGTAATTAGCCAATTAATCGTACCTCACTGGTACATGCATGCACGAAAAAATATACAACTTATTTTTTCCTGGGGTGCAATTTTAACTATGAACACACCTCCAAAGAATAATCTTTGAACAACATCCTTACTGATGTTTTAATTTAGTTTAAATAGTTTTCACTAACTAGCGAACCTAATTGAAACCGTCGTCAAACGGAGTCGACCAGGATGAAAATTCTACGAAAAAAAAAGTATCTTGGAATTTGTGGATACAATTTTGATACAATTTTTGATACGTAACATACAAAATATTATTTATACATACTAAATCGAAAAACCACAGCAAAAAGTTTCGATGTTTTAATCGAAGATTTAATTGCGTCATAGAGTTTCGTTTCTTACTTCCTAAAATAATTAAAAGTGTGCAACTTATAAGCACCTAGACATTTTTTAAATCCACGTGAGTCTTTACAGTCTGAATTAGATTCACATCATTGACTTCGGAAATAAAAAAAAAACTACCCCAAAAAGTTTTGAAACTCTCACTTTAATCCCGTGATCGAGTTTAGTACTTTATTTTCCGTGATAATAACGAGTTCCGTAATTTTAAACACTTTGCCATTTTTTAAACGCACTTGAGTATTTAACATTATTTTCAGAAAGCCAGGAGAAATTTCATTAATTTACAGCCTTGCTGACTTTTAGCTTTTTTTTTAATTGATAAGAGTCTGCCGTCAAAGTAAAAATTTCACATTTCTCTATTTCCTTCTCTTATTAAAAAACTACCCAAAAAACTTTGAAAATATAAATTTCGAAACTGCGACTGGAAGTGATGCATTATTTTCTGAAAGCGAGGCGTAAGTTTCGATAATTCGCAAATCTGCTTTGGCCTTTTTCAAATAATAAATAAGAGTTTGTCGTGTAATAAAAACCTTTTTTTTTGTATTTCTTAACAAAAAACTACTCAAACCATTTTTAAACCATAAATTTCAATCATGAGAGAGGAAGTAATGCATTTTTATTTACACAAAGCGAAGAGAAGTTTCAATAATTGGTTGGTAACTTTACTGATTTTTTCCCTCTTTTTAGGAATAGATAAGAGTTTCACGTAAAAGTAGAAACTTCTCTTCGGTTGTCTTCCCTGATTGAAAAAGAGCCCAAACAAGTATTAAAATATCAAAAAAGTTTTAAAACATTAATTCCAAACATGTCACCGGAAGCAATACATTATTTTCCGAAAATCATGGGAATTGTAAATAATTTCGAATTACGGTGGCACTTGGCCTAATTATGCCACTTGAAAACATGCATTATTTTCAGACAATCATGAATTTGAATTCTAAAGAATTCAAAATATTCAAAGGTAGTTAAAATAATTTAACGTGTATTCTAAGGATTTCAAGAGAATTAAAAATATTTAAAAGATATGAAGGAGTAACAAACTAACTCAAGGTGTATTCTAAGGATTTCAAGATAATTTAAAAACATAAATAAAAATTCAGTGATATCGTGAGAATTTAGCCAATTAGAACAGTTTAAAGAGCTCAGGAAATTTCAAAAGAATTCAGAGAATCCATAGAATTCATAAGAATTCAGAGAATCCATAGAATTCATAAGAATTCAGAAAATCCATAGAATTCATAAGAATTCAGAGAATTCATAGAATTCATAAGAATTCCGAGAATCCATACAATTCATAAGAATGCAGAGAATGCATAGAATTCATAAGAATTCAGAGAATCCATAGAATTCCTAAGAATTCAGAGGATTCATAAGTATTCAGAGAATCCATAGAATTTATAAGAATTCAGAGATTTTGACCACACACTCTGTTCAGTGACGCATGTACTGTCATCCATCTAACGCGTGCTTCTGATTGGTTAACCTTCAATTGTTAATTACTCGTTAATTGTTGACTTTGCAACAAGTTTTTATTATTATTTTTGACTCCATTTTTTGTTTTAAGGTGGAATAATTGAAATTAATGTTTCAAAATTTTTTTCGTAGGTTTTTGATTAGAAAAGAGAACACACAAGGTCTCATTTTGATGACAAACACTTACCTATTTTTAAAAACAGGCGAAATGCTACCAATATTGAAAATTATTTATACTACTTACGATCTTCAGAAAAAAATGCATCAAATCCGGCGGTATACATGGAATTGATGTTTTAAAGCTCTCTTCAATAGTTTTTTCGATCAGGAAAGACATTAAAAAAGGTTTCATTCTGACGACAAACTCTTACCTATTTTTGAAAATAGGCCAAATGCCATCAAACTTGGGAATCATTTTCATTCCTCATGATTTTCAGAACATTTTGACAACAAATTCTTATCCATTTTTTAAAAGATGGCAAACGTCAGCAAAGTTGGGAACTATTCAAACTTCTCCCTTTCTAAAAGTAATGTATCACTTCCAGTGGTTTGAATTCAACAGAATTCAAATTACTCGAAGGAAATCAAAATAATTCAACTTGTATTCTAAAAGAAAATATATTTTCTATGATTTACTATCTCTCGTCGCTCAGTTGCCGTGTGAAGTTTCACCATTGATACTCACAAACTCCTGCAAATTTGAAATTATACGGCTTCAGATTTTTTGCACATACACTCTTCTCAATGACACATCCACTTTCGTTCATCTAACGCGAGCTTCTAATTGGTTAATCTTTAATTGTTAATTACTCAATAATTACTAACTTCACAACAAATTTTTATAATTATTTTTCGACTCTATTTTTTATGAGAAATTCACAAATATAAAAATGTACCTTGAGAACTCGGATACCCTGTATATATAAACTAAAATATAGATAACCACTGCTTAAAGTGGCGGCATCCGGCTAGGTTGCCACACTGGCTCTGGACCCTCTGTATCTGTGGAGTGTCAAAATTTGATGGTTATATTCACTATAGCAGAGAGTAAAGTTGACGATCCTGGAGCTCAAACCTGATTTTCCCAGGAATTCTAGCTTGATTATGTCGGACATGATTGTATATGCACAAAAACATTAACAACATATCACTTTGCCTGCCGATTGAACGGCACTGAAACGGCACTGCCCAGTGCCATTTCAGTGCTGCTCGTTTAAAACTACTCAGATTCAAGTTTTCACTGCCTACAGAAGTTCCCTTTATACCTGCGACTAGGCTACCAAGTAGACCAGCTGAAAGAGATTCAAAATTAAAAATTAAAATTTGTAATATTTTGAAACTACCGCTGCGAAATTTAGAAAATCAGAATCTACTGGGTTTTTTAATTTCAGATATCTAACTTTTTTTTAGTAGTTTAAAATTGGAATGAATATAATATATCTCATAAATGAAATGAGATACGGCAAAGCAGACCAAATTTTTGAATTTAACTCCAGAAAAATATATTAGTATATTAGTTTAGTATAATTTATAATTATAAAATATATATATATAATGAGAAAATTCATAAATTACAAAAAGTGTTAATAATAATTTGAGGAAAATTTTAAAAAGGGATTCGGGTTGGTGGTGGCCAACTGCTGTAAATCACTCTGCTCAGCCGGTACGCGAAAGATACAATAGTACCATTATATGACGTCGCATCACTCTGAGTGCCGTTTAGGTGCCGAAATCAGCACAAATAGTCACTGAAACGGCACTGGCGGCCGAGTACAGTTTTATCGGTAGGGTTGAGCACGAGAGGCTAAGGAAACGACGTCACTGCGCTGAACTGATACATTTTTAACACTGGAAAATTCAGAAAACAATGTAAATGCGTATTAAAAATCTCGCAAGTCTTCTTTCCTCATCAACGAATTACGATATTTTGAGCACGTCTTCGGTAAAAAATGTTGAGAATACACACTAATTGATGGATGACTTCTTTCTCCTTAGTCTCTCGAAAGTATCGAATTTGACGTTTAAAATCAAAACGAAATCCACTTAACCCACTCTTTACCACGTTCTCCACGTTTTATCCACTCTCCAAGCATGTTCAAAATATCGTCAAGTGGTTTAAACTAATTGAAAATGTTGCGTAACACGGCAAACTTATCGCCGAACGTCAGTCGCTCCGAAAATGCATTTTGGATGTCAGGAGTGTTCGCTAGGCGTTTGATTGAGGTCGTGACGCAGCCACTTCTGTTTGGCACTCTGGAGAGTCGATTTGACTATACTGATAGTGAGTCTAAATCACCTGTGGTATTCAAACAGACTATGAATATATGGTCTGCCTGACAGTGAAGAAAAAATTGTGGATGGTACTTGGTACTATCTAGAAAATCAAACTGACCATCAAAATTTTAACACTCCAAGTTTAACTAACCATTTTTATCCGTATAGTGACCTGTATCCGACAGACTAATTTGAATCAAAGCATCCAAATAGCAAGATTGAGGGAAGATTTCCTGAGAAAGTTGCTGAAAGCTTGATAAAGAATATTGAGGGAACATTTTGTGGGAATGTGCCTCAAACGTTGTGCATCATTATTAAGGGAATATTTCCTAAAACTGTTCCTGGAAGGGCTTGCAAAATTTTTCCTTATCACTATGTAGTAAATTGAAAGGTAAGTGAAAAAAATGAACCTTTCAATTTACTACACGGAGATAAGGAAAAATTTTGCTAAACCATCCAGGAAAATTTTTGGGACACATTCTCTCAATAATGATGCACAAACTTCGAGGCACATTCCCACACGTGTTCTCGATCACGACTGGCGGGCGCTACGCAGTTTTTCGTGCACCAGGTAACCCGCATACGATTTTCGGCTATAACTCGAGGGCGCCTCGTAGTTTTTCGTACCCCAGGTATACCGGGCGTGTTCTCGATCACGACTCGTGGGCGCTACGCAGTTTTTCGTGCACCATTAATGGCGGACACGATTTTGCGCCATGACTCGAGGGCGCCCCGTAGTTTTTCGTACCCCAGGTATCCCGAACGTGTTTTCGATCATGAAACGTGGGCGCTACGCAGTTTTTCGTGCACCAAGTCTTCCGGACATGATTTTCGGCCATGACTCGAGGGCGCCCCGTAGTTTTTCGTACCCCAGGTATACCGGGCGTGTTCTTGATCACGACTCGCAGGCCCCCCGTAGTTTTTCGTACACCAGGTATACTGGGCGTGTTCTCGATCACGACTTGCGGGCGCTACGCAGTTTTTCGTGCACCAGGTATCCCAGAGACAATTTTCGGCCATGACTCGAGGGCGCCCCGTAGTTTTGCGTACCCCAGGTATCGCCGGCATGTTCTCGATCACACCTAGCGGGCGCTACGCAGCTTTTCGTGCACCAGGTATGCCGGACACGATTTTCGGCCATGACTCGAGGGCGCCCCTAGTTTTTTCATACCCAGGTATCTTGGGCGTGCTCTCTATCATGAATCGCGGATGCTACGCTGTTTTTCGTGCACCTGGTAAACCGTGTACGTTTTTCGACTAGTACTCGAGCTCGCTCCGTGGTATTTTGTTTACTGTCATCTATACATTACTGAAATGTACATAGTGAGAAATACAATGAAGTCAGGTGCTTTATTAAACTGAGATTCGTAATTTTCGTTACGGCATACAGTGGGAGAAAAAGCACTTTTTTGGGACAAAAATCAGCCGACTCCTCAAATCTCAACGGATCAGAGCTTTTTTTTTAATACTCATGAAGGATTGTAATTTAACGAAGAGGTGCACGTTTTTAGAACTTGTTATTTTTTCATGCGTTATTTAACTTAAAAGTTGCAATTAGTTATATTTGCGATATTTACTTACTTCTTTATTTACTTAATCCCATCCATTTATATTTCTGCAAAAAGGTATAGAATTAGTAAATTTAATTTTGTTGAATGAAAATGTAACCGGTAGGTAAATATCCTGCATTTTGTTAATGGTTTTAAACTATAAACAATTTCACTTATTTGGCATTTCTATGCTTCAAAAATGTCTTCTTCAAGGAATCATTCATTTTTATGTAAAGGACAAGAATGGTACACACTATATTTCTATAAAACAACATTTGGCATTGTTATAAACAATTTTCATATACAAATTCACTTATTTTGCACTTATATAGATAGAAAATTTTTTTTCTGCGGAATCATTGTCATGGTTTGAAGAATAAAAATTTGTATACAATAGGCTGCCATTCAAAAAAATTTGTCATTTTTATAAACATTTTTTATAAACAAAATCACTTATTTGGCATATCTATGCATGGAAAATTTTTCTTTTCTAAGCAATCATTCATTTTCATGTGACTAACAAGAATGGTACACGCGAGAGTTCCATGAAACAACATTCGTCACTCTTGTAAATAATTTTTATGAACAAATTCACTCATTTTGCATCTATATGCATAGAAAATTTGTCTTTTCTGCGGAATCATTTCTTTTCTTCTAAAGAATAGAACTTGTGCACAGACCTTCATCCAACAACATTTATCATTTTTATAAACAATTTTTACAAACAAATTAACTTATTATAGTGTCACTGTCATTGGATATATTGCTATGAAACTTTAATCCAGGGCAATATTTGAGCCTCTCTACCAAACGTCAAGGTTGCAGTCATGAAAGAGATTTTTTTTTTTTTACTTTCTTTATACATTTTTTTGTACATTTTTAATTTTACTTTTTACTGATCTACTTATCAGTCTCTAAAATTCAAAGATATGCTCAATACAAGGGTGGTCCGATAAGTACTTAGCGTCACCGCCCGATGGCGCCAATACCGCAAGAGAAATTTACTATCGTGTAGTACATTGTCCTAGACGGCTGCTGTCCAAATTTCAGCCGAATCGGACTCGCAGTTTTGTTTTGACCGCGTGTGTAAGCTGTCGTGTCTGCAGATTTTACAAAAATGGAGAAAGAGCAATATCGGTCGGTGATTCGATTCTTGTTTTTGGAAGGGAAATCGCGCAGCGAAATCAAAG
>JAABKJ010011183.1:0-10802 GCA_011634705.1 Andricus grossulariae
TTTTTTGGACTGGTATCCATTAGGATTTTTTTATCAGGAGGCTTTCAGCTATGTTATATTGCAATTTCAGCCAATTTTTCAGGGGCCGGATTTTAATGTGAAGTTTACGGGGTACTCTAAGTTTTGCAAATTGAATCCAAAAGATGTGTCGCTGGTGAACTCCAGCAAGCGAGATTCAGCAACCCCAAAACGGTTTTAGAAGTTTATTGCACGGCTTTTCCTCTTTTTGACCTTGGAATGTCCTTAAACCTGACACGGTGGAGGTAAATGGACCTCGGATTTCGATTCAGAGACCCCAAAAACATATGTAAAAGGTTTTTCAAGTTTATTGCATGGCTTTTCCTGTATTTAACCTGGAAATGACGTTGAACTTGAAGCGGTGGGGGTGAATGGAACTCGGATTTCGATCCAGCGACCCTAAAAACATATGTAGAAAGTTTTTGAAGTTTATTGCACGGCTTTTCCTGTATTTGGCCTTGTAATGAGTTCGAACATGACGTGATGGAGGTAAATAGACCTCGGATTCGTATTCAGCGCATCAAAATACATAAGGATGAAGTGGTTTTGTCTAATAGTCCTCACCTTTTTTTTTTTTTGTAAACCAGTGTTATTTACAACCCATACCGTATTAAAATAAGACATACCTTTTTATTTTGAAGATTGCTTTTCAACATCAATTAACTTGTATCTTATTTCTCAAATATATATTTTTCACTTTCTTTAATTGTTCATTAAAACAATTGAAGTAAAATCATATCACTTTCAGTATTAGCTTATAATTGCGAAGCCATAAGTCCAACTTTGGAATATTTCGTCACGCAGACCTTTAAAAATACACCAATCCTTGCATCAAACCACATTTCCTACAAATTCCCTCTTCCGCCCCTTCTTAACTTCTATTAATAGACTTTAAATAAACACATGCGTCTAGCGAGATGAGGCCCGGACAACCGAGGAGTGGGGGCTTATCTCGTCTAGCGAGCCATAGTTGCCCTTAACTACTTTCTTGAATCACAAATTTCGAATAATGAATTAGTTTCTTCTAAAAATGATGTATTATTCGTAAAAAGTTATGAGTATTTGAATTTTAACAAATGAAAGTGTTCACTATCAAAAAGTTGTCAAAATGGTTGTTAAACGTGTGATATTGTTCAATCTAATGATAGTCGATAAGATAAAAAATTTACCATGCGTTTTTGAGAAAAACAACTTGTTATTTTTAACGATTTGAAATCTTATTTTTTTAGAAACGAGTAACGACGCAAAATATGAACGGCAGTTCATAGTTCAAAAGAGTTCCCTTTCCTAAAATCTATTTGGTTATTTTTAGTTGAATAGCAATGTAAAGACCAGTGAACAAACATGATAGTTTGAAAAATGTATTATTGCTTATAACTATCTTCTCTTAGATAATTGCTTGAAAGTAGCGTTTTTTTCTAAAAATTTTAACTTTACTTTGGCAAACAATAGCGAAAATTACTTTTAAGACAATCTTTCTTTTTGTGAATATGTTTTTCTGAAATAAGCCAGGTATTTGAAATATGCCTCCAATTTTCTATATGGAATAAAATATATGCATTTTTTTCTTGAACTAGTTACTGAAAACTAAACAGACAATGAAAAGCTGAAAATTCCAGAAAAACCAGCAAGTTTTTAGTATTACTCTAAAGGAAAATAGTCCAAGAGGATATTCAAGAGATATCCAAAAGGAATTTTCGGTGAAAAGTGAACAAAAAGTTAAAAATATAAAAAAACGTTGCTTTCTAACATTATGCAAAGAGAATATTATTGAAAATAATTAATTCCTTCAACAATTATGTTTGTTGAATTGAATTAATTATTACCTTACTAGAATTTGAAATTGGACCAAAAGCGGAAAATATTAAAAAACCCTGCAACTTTCTAGAATTATTCTCAGAGAATATTATTATGAATAATAAATAGTTTGAGCAATTGTGTCTGTTAAATTCAGTTGATTGTTGCCTCCATCTAACTGAAAAGTTGAAAATCAGTTGAAAAAATCGGATAAAACCATGAATTTCTAACTTTATTCTAAGAGAAAATGGCTATAAAATATGAGAAATTGTTTTAGCAATATATCTGAAAATCTAATTATCACTATAAAGTAATATTGTATGCACTAGAAACAATGTTTACCAAAAGAAACAACGAAAAACTAATAGTTAGCGCCAGAAACTTGCAATACCCAAGTTTTAACTTATGGGGTTTATTTAAAGCCCTATAGAATAGGCTTATAGGGGTAGAGTTCAGAAATAAACTTCTCATTCGTATTCTATAGCTTATTTTGAAGAGAAATTTTCAGGATCAACTTGATATACATAATATTGACAATTCTGAATACAATTTACAAAAATGTCTTTTTTTTAATGGGAAATACGTGTTAATCTTCATGGAGCTTGCGGAATTTTTGAACATCATTTTTTTTTAAAGTGAATTAATTCTTTGTGGATTTAAACAAATTTGGGAGAGATATGCATGAACATAAAAAAAATTTTGGACCACCTTAATCCACGTGGAATTTGGCTAGACCCGCTAGACCCCCGGCCACCCTCGTGAACAATCGTGGAATTTTGCCTTTTTCGTTTGAAAATGCATTTCTTTCTGCATTAGTTTAATCTTTTTAGTTTGAAAATGCAACTGTTTGGTTAGAAATTATTCTCTTTCTGTCGAAAATGAAATTTTTAGTTCAAAAATCAATGTTTTGTAGAAAATTCTTATTTTTGGCTCAACAATTCAACAAATTGGTAGAAAACTTAACTGTAAGGTTGAATTTTTTTTTCGAAAATTCGTTTTTTTTTTAACAGAAAATTCAAGTATTTGGCTTCCCCACCACGTTCTCTGCGACTCCAGTTTCTGGTCGCCAGCCAATGAGAAGGCTGCAAAGGCCACTCTTCCTCCTGCCGAGAGAGCTCAAACCGGCCACCGCCGAAAGCGGAGTGTAGAGCGACGACAGTCAGTTTAGATTTAGCAGTTACGGAGGGAAACAGCCTCCGCTCTGCTCTCTCAAGATAAATAGTTTTCTCTCAAGTAAACGTACTCGTGTTTAATACTCACGTAGTTTTCACACACACTCATCAGTGACAGGCGTCACCCACTATACATACCAGATATCACAATCAACATCCACGCAATCATACATTTTTACACTCACTCTACACACACACCATAGTTTGGTAGGCCAGGCCCTTCCGGTCGAGCCCCGTACAGAAGGGACTCACACAGTCAATATAAATTTTATTATTTGAACTCGTACACTGACACCTCTACGCCCTAGTTTGGTAAATTTTATTATTTATACTCGTACACTAACACCTCTACACCCGAGCACCATACAGAAGGGACTAACACACTAAATATTAATTTTATTATTTAAACTATTACACTGACACCTGCACACCCTATTTTGGTAGGTCAGGCCCTTTAGGCCGAGCCCCGCACAGAAGGGACTCACACACTGAATATACATTTTATTATTTAAACTCGTACACTGACACCTCTACACCCTAGTTTGGTAGGTCAGGCAATTCAGGCTGAGCCCCGTACAGAAGGGACTCACACACTTAATATAAATTTTATTATTTAAACTCGTACACTGACACCTCCACACCCTAGTTTGGTAGGCCAGGCCGTTCTGGTAGAGCCCCGTACAGAAGGGACCTCACACACAGTTTTGTTGGATTTTATATATTTTTTGTATTAAAAACTCTAACACTAATAAACACATTATTAAATCAAGTGTTTATCCTACCCCCGTTTGATAGGCCAGGTTCTTCAGGCCGAGCCCAGTACAGCGGGACTACTCTCACATCGTTCTGAAATCATCGTTGGAAGCTACGAACTCTGCTCTATGCCCAAAAGAGGGCGAAAACGTTCCCGCGGCTGTCTAGCTGACCGTCTCCGGCAACTACACCGCGAGGCCCATGCTATAATCGACGCCACCGCGTTAGCAGCGTCCGCCGCCGTCGCGCCGGTACCGGCTGCCGCCGTGCCAGTACCGGCCGTCTTCGTTTCAGCACCAGTCGCCGTCACATCCAGACTGCGGCTCCTACCTTATTCAGGCAACCCCGCATTATCTTTCCGTCTTCGTCAGTAGACTCGTTCACTGTGGCTGAAGTGCCTACAGCGCCTCTTGCTTCGTCAACACCTAGGCACCTAGTCTCAATGTACCACCTCATGGGGATCTTCCACCCCAGCCGAGTTATGCCAATCATCCGCTTTGGTCGCTCCGACCGTTCTCGCCTCCGGGCCTATAAATTCTTTCTGAGTTTATAAACCCCCTCCAACACCCGCTTGTGAACATCCGTCAACCCCAGACAAGGGGATCCAGTTTGTCACGGCACACTCACGACCTTCAGGCCCTACTGCTCCAGGCCTTTCTGCGTGCCCCACCTCGATTTGGTTAAAACCCTTTGTTTACTTTGTGCCTAGCAATCCGGTGGGATCTCTTCCTCCCACCCCGGGAAAGTGGTAACAATTTTCTTCGAAAATCGCCTCACCGGCAAAAATCCCGGAGTCTACAGCTGACAGTTCTTCTGACAGCGAC
Source organism: Andricus grossulariae (assembly GCA_011634705.1). Lineage (NCBI taxonomy): Eukaryota > Metazoa > Arthropoda > Insecta > Hymenoptera > Cynipidae > Andricus > Andricus grossulariae. The sequence goes on from JAABKJ010011183.1 coordinate 4,565, forward strand.
CTCTTATTCTGTGCAGCCGACGGGTAGCCGGAATTCTTCTCCGCTTGTTTACTCGGTTGGGCGCCGGCCAAACGGCCTCGTTTTTCTAGTCACTCGACTCTTCCACGTCGCAACCTGGTTTTCTGAATCCTCTCGTGATGCCATGAGACAAGGCGAATTCGCCGCTAATCGTTCTTCCGCCTCGATTGAAATGACAAGGCTCATCATCGTTCCCTAAAAAAAAAAAAAGAACACGATCTGCACGGGCGGACCCAAAACTACGGTGACACCTAAGCTTCCGTCGCGTAGCGCCGCCGATAAAGCCCTGGCATCACGTCCGGCAGTATCTCGCCACATAGCTCGCAAGGCACATTAACCCTCACCCAGGAGGTTTCCAACAACAACAAACTTCTCACCACCCTTCGTGCACCCCCCGCCCACAACCAGTTCCTAGGAGCCTTCCTGTTATCCACTTATTCCTTCTTTCTCTCTTCACCCTCCCCCCCATTGCCAATATATTGCCCCCCCACACACTGTGGCAGATATCACGATTCAGCTGTTTTTAATTTAAAATAAAAATCTGTTCTTGCTCAAAATATCAACTATTATATTTTACGTTGAGAACACATCTGTTTTCCTTGAAAATTCAACTACTTGTTTGAACTTTGAACGATTTCGTCTAATAATAAAAAACAGTATTTCATTTTCAATAAAAAAAAATCAAACCAAACAGTAATTTTTCACCAAGAAAAGATTAAATTTAACAAAATAAATGTTCAACCAAAAAGACGAATTTTCAACGAAATACACGAATTGCTGAAAAAATTTCGATAAATAATATATGTTTGATAATATTTGTTGAAACATAACAATTCATATTTTCCTAAACAAATTAGATGAACAATTTCCAAATATTTTGGAAGCTAAAGTACAATGAATTTGTTCCTTCCATTGAAATAACTTGAGATTGAGTCGAAAGTCTAAGCTAGACACAAATATCAATAAAAATGTATTAGTAAATATTTTTAGGAACAATTGATCATAGTTAGATATTAGTTATAAAATATTCTAGGAATTTTCACTGAGTGAATCTTAGCATGCAGTGTTATTGTACATTCTCAAGCTATTTTGATTTAGAAACCGATTTTTTTCTACGTATAACTCCAGCAATTTCAATTTGTTTATCTAAACTGTTACTCAATATTTAAATTGTTATATTTGACCAAATAATATTAAAAATATATTATTTTTAGTAAGACCTGCCTCAGTTCAGGAAATTAAGGAATGTCCAACCTTGCAGATATGTCAAATTACAATATTTTGCGGTAAACACTATTTAGAACAATGGTTATTCTTAACTTTTTAATCATTGTGTGATTGAACGTAATTATTACAATAATGTGTACATTGAATCAGCCTAATTATACGATATTCCTGAATTCAAAGTCATAAAGGTTAATGAATTTCAAATTGAAAACGTTCAGAAAATAAAGAATATGTAAGACACTAACGTGTACATTTTATCAATTTTAAATTCTCTGACCTAGACCAAATTATTGCAAATTGATATATCAAAAATTGCAGTCAAATCTTACTTTCAACACGTTATAAATGGTGAAATTTGCGAAGTTTATAATGTCCTGTTTAAAAGTCTTCAAAACTGCATAAATTTAAATTCTAGGCCTTCCAAATTAGAGTAATATATAGACAATGTATGAATGAGTCTTAAATACAAAGGAAATATAAGTACATTGGATACTAATTTCTAGATCTCAGTTACGCCGGCCTTTAATCCGACGCCAGATATGATTATGTAAATGCAAGTGAGGGGTACCACGCTTAGCCCAATGGTGGGGGTATACATAGCAGTTCAGCGGGTGCGAGTCGGGCGATGACATACACATACAATGTGTATGTGTCTGTAATTTAATATATGTAATTTAAATATATTCCAAAATATCGTCTCATATTCCCAAATATTCCCTGATATTCATACGTATTCCCACATAATCCCTTATATTCCTACATATTCCCATTGCCGTGATATTCTTTGTATTCCCAAATAATCCGATATATTGTCTATATTCCCGCCTATTCTTTAGGGAATATATTCCTGGTACACGAAAAATCAGAGTTGTCGAACCCTCAGAATAAACTTTGGAGCAGAAATAGTTGTATTTTCTTATTGGCTTTTATTAATCCAGTTGGAATTCCAGCAAATAAAAGGGACACAGGGGGAAAAGGGGAAGTTTCTTGAAAACAGGACAGGGAAAAAGGAATTCATTGAACTAGGGAAAAAGAGGAGAATATGGGAAAGAGTGTAAAGTCTGCATTACTATGATTTTGGATGCATGGGTGTTTCCACTTCATTTGTATTTATATTTATATGGTGCTCATTTCCCGAGCACATTGCTGCCCGTTAGCAAAAGTATTTGCTTCCTCATAAAAGAAGCATTTGTGATTTTTCAAATAATAGGCAAACTAAAGTTTTCTTTTATGATCAATTTTGAAACAGAAATGTACAAAAATACAAAATTATAAAATGATACAATTTTTTGTTGATACAATGACGAATCAGACAATGTGAACTTCACTACATTATGTTTAACACTATTATATGAAATGTATATTAATTTTATTTATGTACTTCGTCCTAGGATATGCTTATTCAGATATTGCAAGATAAAGTAAAAATGTTATTCATCATGATTACTTCAATATTTTTTTATTTATTTTGCATTTAATTTTATTCTCAGCTACCCTGAAAAATGTATTATTTTATTCAATTCATATTATTACAATTTATAATATGCATTGGTATTAAAACATACGTATTTTCATCACCTTGTTTCTATAATTGAAAAAAGTGCGCATCCAATAGAAATAAAACTATTTCTGTTATTGAACATTTTATTTCAACTTGCGTCGATTTTCCATAAATTCAATCTCTTTTATTCTGAATGTTATTTTTTACGATTTGAACCAAAAATGCGCATGCTAGGGTAAAGTGGCTTGGAGCAAATTTCTACGTATAACTTATACGAAAAACTTTGTTATGTAAAATGTTATTGTAGACTGTGTCCTTCTTCCGATAGGTAATTCTTTTTTTCAATATATTTTTACAACGAGAGTTAAGAACAGATTTGTCGGTCTTCTTCGATTGACAACTTTTTTCGTCTCATTTTTTTCATCTCTAGCGTTGTTTTTCCAAAAGTTTCATTTTTTTATTTTCAATCGTATTTGTACGATTAAAAGAAAGGTTGCGTAAAAAAAGCCGGCGAGGTAAAAAAATTGGTACGGGTAAAAAAAATACCAGTACCGAAAAATTCTTTAGCGATTTTTTGATGAACATATTCGGAGGACAACGCCTCAACTGCCGACAAAAATATTTAAAATTAATTTTTCTTCCATTACTTTTATGCTAATGTTTCATCCTCAATATTAGCCGTCTTCCTATTTGATGTCCTAGACTGAAAAAAATTGGAAAAGGTTAGGGGTAAAACTGAACCTATTTCTGTGACAAATCACAGGAGATGAATCATAGAGATGCAGGGATAGAGGCTTGACCAACATTATTTCTGTGACAAGTCACAGGGTTGCCTTTCAGCTTCAATGAAACATTGAAGAGAGGTAGGGGTTTTACCAACATTATTTCTGTGAACACTCACAGTGGTGCCTTTTCGCTTCCACTTAACATTGAAAAGAGGCAGGGGCTTGACCAATATTATTTGTGTGACCCGTCACCGGTGAGTTTCTCCGCTTCCACGAAACATTGAACAGAGGTAGGGGTTTGACCAACATTATTGATGTGAACAGTCACACGGGTGCCTTTCCACTTCCACCAAACATTGGAAGCGGTAGGGGTTTGACCAACATTATTTATGTGACCAGTCACAGGCGTGCTTTGCCGCTTCTACAAATCATTGGAAAGAGGTAGTAGTTCGACCAACATTATTTTTGTGACCAGTCACAGGGGTGCCTCTCCACTTCCACGAAACATTGGAAAGAGGTAGAGGTTAGACCTACATTATTAATATGACCAGTCACAGGTATGCCTTTCCGCTTTCATGAAACATTGGGAAGAGGTAGGGGTTTGACCGAAATTGTATATGTGACCAGCCACATGGGTGCCTTTACTCTTCCAAGAAGCATTGGAAGGGGGTAGGGGGTTGCCCAACATTATTTATGTGACCAGTCACAGGCGCGCTTCGCCGCTTCTACAAATCATTGGAGAGAGGTAGTGGTTTGACCAACATTATTTATGTGACCAGTCAAGGGGGTGCCTATCCGCTTTCACGAAACATTCGAAAAAGGTAGAAGGGTGACCAAGATTATTTATGTCACCAGTCACAGGTATGCTTTTTCGCTTCCGCGAAGCACTAAAATGACAAAAGTGTTTCACCAACATTATTTATGTGACCAGTCACAGGGGAGCCTTTTCTCTTCCACGAAACATTGAAAAGAGGTAGGGCTTTGACCAAAATTATACATGCGACTAGTCACATTGGTGGATTTCCGCGCTCACGAAACATTGGAAAGGGGTAGGGCTTCGACCAACATTATTTATGTGACCAGTCGCAGGGGTGCCTTTCTGGTTCTACGAAGTATTGAAAGGGGTAAGCGTTTGGCCAACATTATTTCTGTGATATGTCAAAGTGGTGCCTTTCTGCGCTCACGAAACTTTGGAAAGGGGTAGGGGTTTGACCAAAATTATTTATGTGACCAGTCGCAGGGGTGCCTTTCCGGTTCTACAAAGTATTGGAAAGAGGTAGGCGTTTGGCCAACATTATTTCTGTGACAAGTCACAGAGGTGCCTTTCTGCGCTCACGAAACATTGGAAAGGGGTAGGGGTTTGACCAACATTATTTATATGACCAGTCACAGGGGTGCCTTTTCGCCTCTACGAAGCATTGGAAAGAGGTAGGGTTTGACCAACATTATTTATGTGACCATTCACAGGGGTGCCTCTCCACTTCCACGAAACATTGGAAAGAGGTAGGGGTTAGACCACAATTATTTATCTAACAAGTCACAGGGGTGCATTTCCGCTTCCACGAAGCATTGGAAAGATGTGAGGGTTTAACCAACATTATTTTTGCGACCTTTCACAGGTGTGCCTCTTCGCTTTGACGAAACATTTAAAAGAGGTTGTTTTTGACCAACGTTATTTCAGTTATCACACATGGTTGTGCATTTCGCTTCCACGAAGCATTGTAAAGAGGTAGGGGTTTGACACACATTATTCATGTGACCAGTCACAGGGGTGCCTTTCCGGTTCCACGAAGCATTGGAAAGAGGTTGGAGTCTGACCAACATTATTTCTGTGACGAGTCACAGTGGGGCCTTTCCGTTTACACGAAACATTGGAAAGGGGTAGGGGTTTGACCAACATTATTTATGTGACCAGTCACAGGGAAGCCTTTTCTCTTTCACGAAAAATTGAAAAGAGGTAGGGCTTTCACCAATATTGTGCATGTGACCAGCCGTAGGCGTGCTTTCCGCTTCCAAGAAGCATTGGAAAATGGTAGGTGTTTGACCAACATCATTTCTATAACCACTCACAGTGGTTTCTTTCCGCTTACACGAAACATTGGAAAGGGGTAGGGGTTTGACCAACATGATTCATGTAATCAGTCGCAGGGGTGTCTTTTCTTTTCCACGAAACATTGGAAAGTGGCAGGGGTTTGACCAACATTATTTAAGTCTCTAGTCACAGTGGTTCCTTTTGGCTTCCACGAAACATTAGAAAGAGGCAGATGTTTGACCAACAGTACTTAGGTGACCAGTCGTAGTGGTGCCTTCCGCTTCCACGGAGAATTGCAGAGATGTAGGGGTTTGACCAGCATTATTCCTGCGACCAGTAACAGGGGTGCCTTTTCTCTTCCAAGAAACATTGAAAAGAGGTAGGGCTTTGACCAACATTAGACATGCGATCAGTCACAGGGGTGCTTTTCCGGTTCCACGAAGCATTGGGAATAGGTAGGAGTTTGACCAACATTGTTTCTGTGAAAAGTCACAGTGTTGCCTTTCCGCTTAAAGGAAAAACTGCAAAGGGGTAGGGATTTGACCAACATTATTTATGTGACCAGTTACAGGGGAGCCTTTTCGCTTTCACGAAACAAATGAAAAGAGGAAGGGCTTTGACCAACATTTTATATGTGACCAGTCCCAGGGGTGCCTTCCGCTTCCAAGAAACATTGAAAAGAGTTAGGGATTTGACCGACATTATTTATGTGTCCAGTCACAGGGGTGCCTTTCC
>JAABKJ010011184.1:0-10802 GCA_011634705.1 Andricus grossulariae
AATGTGAGTAGAGTGAATGACGCCTGAAACAAAGACCTTGGATACTAATGGGCCCAAGTGGGGAACTACACATAACATTTTGTGAGGCTCTTCACGTGGGGTGATCGCTAGAGAAATTGATCAGCAACCTGGGTCGGAGCAGTGTCGCGGAATAAACGTGTTATTTAAATAAATAACGCGAGAATTCTAGAGCAATCGAGAATATCTATACCTTACACACATATACCTATCTACCCTATACCTATATACCCATCCACACATTACTACTTTCCAACCGAGCAATTCACGCCTACCCTGAAAGGGAAAAGGCTTAATGGTATAATAATGAAAACATGTATTTATCTTTATTCATTCATAATAAGACGTAGTTCTGAAGAAATATTTTTGGAACTAAAAATTTCAAAAACTTTTCGGATGTTTCAAAAACAAAATTTTAAACTGATTTTTTGAAAAAAAATCCATTTTCGATTTTCTTTAATTTTTGTATAGATAGCTTACAATGTGTTCTAAAAGCCCTGTAAATATAAAAATGGGATCTCCCTTAGTTTCCAAGAAATAATTCTAAACATTAAAACATAAAAATCACCACGGTTATGAAAGTTAAAAAAAAGGACCAAAATTTTGAAATTTGAATATCCCCTAGGTTTTTTGGATTTTTCCAAAATTATTTTAGGGCTTTTCTTTTAACATCTAAGAGAACGGATACTAAAATTTCCATCAAAATTACTAACAATAAAATAAAATTCTTCAGATGATTGAACATGAAATTGCTCAATTGTTTTATGTATAAAGACTATAAAACTTCAATCAGTAGTTATTCAACTTTGAAAGTTTTAATGATAAACTTATGATACTTAATTTTAAGGCCGTCGTTTATTTTATTAATTAAATAATTTATAAAAATAATTGGTTCAATGATTAAATGTATAAACTCTAAAATTAACAATGGTTTAAGATTGAAAAATGTATGCTTACAGTTTATAACTGATTAAATTTTCAACGTTTAACTTTGAAATTGCCTAATTATAAAGATTTTAATTTTTAATATTTCAATTTGGAAAATTTTAAAGTTAAGATCCTTCAATTTGAAACGCTTTTCATTTGAAATTGTCCAAGCATTCAAAATTGTATTTTTCATTTGAAAACGAACAATCAAAAATGAAGAGAGCTGAAAATTAACATTTAAAATGGAAACCTAGAAAAAACAATTTTGAAAGTAAAGAATGTTAGAATTAGGAATCGCTAACAGAATGATTTTAAGTTTTAATGTTATGTTGTCGACTAGCACCGTGAAATAGTTTTCTGCCGGTGGAATGACGGTTTTTCATTCACCACTCTAAGCTACTCTGAATCAAGTTTTCGTACATGGGATTGGAACCCAGGCCTACCTGGTTTCGCGAGATCACATTTTGGCCGCATTGAAAAAATAGATGGCGTATTGCAGCGCAACGGATCCCAATAACCATTTTAGTTTAGACTAGTAGATTAAAAACCATCATTCCATCGACAATTAATGATTTTAAGTTTGAAAATATTAGAAATAAAATATTTCAAAATATTGTTCGTTTGACTACAAATTAGAAAAATTCCCAGCCTGAAAATAAATCCACTCTAATGTATACTAACAATTTAAGTAGTAGAGAACTTCCGACGACGGAGACGGAACTGAGTGCCATTGCAGCAGAAGCCATCCAGGGTTGAAGAAGGAAGCCAAAGGGACTGAAGACACCTGCAGCTATCGGAATTCCTAATAAATTGTAAACACTGGCAAAGAGAAAATTCAGTCTTATTCGATTCACCGTCTTTCGAGAGAGATCCAGGCACGCGACAACATCCAGCAGGTCATTCTAGAAAATAAATAAACTAATTCAGCTTCTTAAAAAGAACTAGCTACCACAAGTTGCTTAAATTAAAGAAAATAGGTCAGTTTCATCAGAAATTAAGAAGAAGAAAAAACTCACCCTCATCAAAACAACGTCAGCAGCTTCCACAGCAACATCAGTACCAGAAGCAATCGCAATTCCCACATCAGCTTGTGCAAGAGCTGGACTATCATTAACTCCATCGCCGACCATCGCGACCCTAATTCCCTTTTCTTGCAGTCTTTGAATTTTTGCTACTTTATGTGACGGAAGAACTTCAGCAAAAACCTTACTAATTCCAACCTGTCTCGCAATAGAAGCGGCAGTCTTTCTATTATCTCCCGTCAAAAGAATAACTTCCAACCCCATTCTTTTCAAAGTATAAACCGCTAAATGCGCCTCAGATTTCACCATGTCCGCTACACTGATCATAGCCACCAAAGTATTATTTACAGCCGCTAATACAGCCGTATGTCCGAAACTTTCTTCATCAATCATCCCCAGTTCCACTTCCTGGGGAATAAGAACTCCATTCCTTCTCATCCATTCCCTATTCCCAATGCAAACTTCATAAGAGTCGACCTCGGCCTGATCTCCTTGGGAATCGGGATTCAGTAGCAATTCCAAATTCACATTTTGCCTCTCTTGGATAGAACTGACCATGGATACAATATCCACAGGAACTCCATTCAATTCGAACGTTCCTGACGTTAGTTTCCTTGACTGGTTCCTGTAGTTGATAATCTTCTCCGATTTCAGGGCCCAGGAAATTGTATTCGTGAGGTAGGAAACTTTACATTTGAGTCCGCAACCAGCAACAGCCTGGAAATTTGAGCATTGACCGCTTACTTCCGACCCTATCGTGTCTTTCACGTAGCGAACAATAGCTGAAAATTAAAAGATATCACATTAAAACTCAATTATATTTCTTTTCTCAATTCTGTTTCAGGGTTGCTATGGAAGTGTCAACTTTGTGAAATATCTGGTCAATTCTATTCAATTTCAACACATTCTACTGGTAACAAACTAATTCATGAACAATTTATTGTACAATTATTAATTAATGCAAACCCTGATGTAAAAAATGTTGATGACAAACTACAACGTCCTTTTTATAGATGATCGTAGAAAATTAGATTTTGTAATAGATCGGCATAGAAAACTTATAAAAAATTATGAACTTCTACATAGGTTTATTAATAATTACACTTTTGTCTAGAAAAAATAGATGGAGTTTATCATATTTTGTTTTCAAAAAATTACACACATCTACACACAATTATTAATGGCTACAATTTTCTATGAAAAAATAGGGAAATCTACAATCCCATAATAAAGTCTTAGTTTTTCATAGTTTTTAATTGGTTTGTATAGAAAATTATGAATTTCTACCAAAAATAAGGGAAATTTACAATTTGCTGAAACCAATTATGGTTTTTTGAATTTTTTCTTGAAAAATTAGAAATTTCTACACATAATTATGGATAAATACAATTCCATACGAATGAATGGGAAAATTTATCAAACCAAAATAAAGTTTTTCCTAATTTTGAATAGATTTTGCAGACAATTACGAATTTCTACAAAAAAACAACGAAAAATTGCAATGTGAAAAAGCTATTTTCGAAGTTTTTTATAGTTTTATTTTGATAAAATTCCAAATTTTTACATAATATTATGAATAAGCACTATTTTCTAATAAGAAAGAAAAATCTACAATTTAAAAATAAAGTTTCAGTTTTTTATAATTTTTAAATTTTTTTGGTAAGAAACTACGAATTTCTACATAGATTAATAAATATGTAAGCAGGTACATATTTCTATGAAAAATTGGCAAAATGTTGAACCACAAAGGGACCATTAAAAACATATGTACCGATTTTTTCTGACAATTCTGCCACCCTCCCCCACACATAATATGCTTTTCCTGTAGTAAGTATATATAACTTTAACATTAGCTTAACGCTCGGGGTGCCCCTCCACACATAAAAAAAAGCGTTACGTATTTTTTCAACGGCCCCAAATCGTTAATTTTATACAATTTTCTATGAAAACTTTATTCTCGTAAAACGCCCTTGTTTTTCGTAAACAATTTTTCCAACGTACTCGGACTTCCTAAATTTTCAAATTTCTCGAAAACGATGGGAGATACGTGAAAAACTTATCAAATTTCAAGGGTTTCCTAAAGGGGGCGATTTTCGTCGACCCCGAACTGACACAGTAGCAATATTAATAACATTTTAGATTATGCAAATTTAAAAACAGACCATTTCAGGGTTTGAAAAACTTTCGATGTATTATGTGAATCAAATAGAATTAAGGAAACAAATTACGTCGAGTTCCTTCTTACGAAAAACTAATCCCTTAAAGTTTACGTCATTCTACGGAAAAGTACAAAAATCAAAGATTTGTTGTTATCGCTTTCTACGAAAGGACTATACCAGTTCAAAATATATTAAAAATAAGTAAAAATGTTCCTAATAATTGATGGACATTTTCATATAAATTCATATAAATTTATATATATTTTCATAGAACTTCAGCCAAGTTTTCATACAAATTCATAGAAATTATTTCCACCAGAGAATGCCAAGGGCTCTTCAATAATTATTGAATTCTACACAATTTTCACTAATATTATTATAAAATTTAATAAAATTTTGAAATAATATTCATATTGTTTCTATTAGTAGAAATATCAATTCGCAAATTTAAAATTCGCTAAGAAGTACTAAAATAATAATTATTAAGACCTTGAAGTACGTGCGAATAAAAGAAAAACTAGTAATTTTTTCCAAATTTCGTGAAGTCTCCCAGGTCTTGTAGCAACCCTGTATTTCCGAGTTAATACAAAATATTCATTTCTAAGTTTCTAATTAAAACAAAATGGAACTCACCAGAAGCAATAGGATGTTCGCTATTAACCTCAGCAGTTCCAACAATCGCCAGAAGTTTGACAATCGAGCAGACTTTCTCATCAACAAAAAGTCCAATTCTAGATACACTCGGCGTTCCATTCGTCAAGGTCCCAGTCTTATCAAATACAATCGACTTAACCTTATGTGCGTTCTCTAAAGGTTCGGAACCTTTAATTAAAATTCCATTTAAAGCTCCAACTCCGGTACCAACCATAACTGCAGTCGGTGTAGCCAATCCCAAAGCACAAGGGCAAGCAATTGCCAAAACCGACAAAGCGCACTTGAAAGCGTACTGATAAATCGTCTCAAGCTTGCCTAAATTATTCTTCAGAATTTGTTCATTGTGCGAAATAGGTAAGGCTCTGAAATTCGCATAGCCAACTATTATCCAAGTCAGCAAAGTTACAATCGACACAGCAATAACAAAGGGGATAAAGTATCCAGCAATCTTGTCAGCTAGTTGTTGAATTGGTGCTTTACTTGATTGGGCCTCTTCCACGAGACGAACAATTTGAGCCAATGTTGTGTGTTCTCCAGTATGAGTGGCTTCTATTAATAATGGACCGGTTTGATTTATGGAGCCTCCGATGACAACGGAGCCTACTTTTTTATGAACTGGCATGCTTTCACCGGTTATTAGACTCTCGTCACAAGCTGAATTCCCAGAAAGAACTCGACCATCGACGGGGATTTTTGCACCCTGAACTACTTTCAGGATGTCTCCTCGTTTCACCAGGTCTACGCCTATCACTCGTTCGGAGAGGATCTCTTTATTCGTGCCTAAGGTCACGAGGACGGCGTCTGTGGCTTTTAGGGAGAGGAGTTTGGAAAGCGCTTCTGATGTTTTGCCCTAGAAAGATATTAGAACAATTTTTATTTGTTGCATTGAATTGTACAGTCTCAATCAGAGATAAAAAATAGTGCCAATAGAGAGATACTTTTGGAAAAATAGTATAGCAAAATAGTATCCTGAAATTTGTTAAATATTAAACTTTCATTGCATGCTTCGAATCGAATAGAATGCTTTAAAAAAATCGCAATAATCGCATTTCATTGCAAGAACAGTCGGAAAAAATTTATTTCTCTAGGAATGCTTCATATAAAGAACTGAATTTTCAAATTTGTAATACCTTGTTTTAAAAACGAATAAAATTAAATAAAACGCTATAAGAAATTCATAAAATAATAAACATTTAGTACTTTAAATTTTCTTCTCTCAAGCATAAAATCCTATCGATTTGCAAATTGTATTTGCACATACGTAAATAACTTTGAAGTTAAGATATTTAAAAGTTACTTGGTCCATTAATTTCTTTTTAAGTTATAGGGTATAAAAAAATAAAAAATGGAGAATTTAAAAAAAATTCCATAAGAATCTATTAATATTATGCATTCTATGATGACAGTTGGAATTTCTAAAAGTTTTTTGTTTAAATTCTAATTTTAAATTAAAGAAAGGCTCCTTCACTATTTTGTTACAATTTATTAACAAATTTTTATAACACTTTTCAATTCGATTTCTTATAGCAGGGTTGCTACAGAAATCCGATTTTAAAATTTCAGGCCCTTTCCAAGTTTTTTTCCAAGGGAAATTAGAAAAAATTCTAACCCTTTTAGGGAAAGATCAAAATACAATCAGAATACAAGTAAAGAAGAACAATCACACAAAATTAAACTAATTAAACTCTGATTTCAAGTACTTGGAAAGATAAAGAAAATCTTTGAAAATAATTCCTTCTTCATATTTCTTAATGCAATTTATCAATTTTCTCCAAGCATTAGGCTTACAAGTTCACGATTGACTATATCTTAATTATTTTCCTATGGAAGAATTCCATATGTTTAAAATATTTCCTCATAAAATTTTAAACCTATCAACTAGCATCAATTTCAAATCAAACAAGTTTATAGTTTACATTCATTTAAAACTTCAATTTTTTGAATTGTTTAACTCAAAGGCTTTCAGTTTGGAATACTTTTTAAGTTATAGTTTTTTTTTAAACTGAAATGAAAAAGTCGAGAAATTTCCATTTTCTGTTCCAGTGGTTAATTTCAATTTCATTCAATTTTCTATTTAAATTGTTATGAACTAAAATGGATTTCTAATTTGAACTATTTTCAGATCAAAAAAACTTTTAAATTTGAATTTTTTGTTATTAACACCAGATGAATACTTTTATTCAGCATTGTCTATCCGTGAAGCCATTCACATTGAAAAATTGTTCAATTGGGAAGTTATTTATTTTTAAATTGTTCAATTTTAAGAATCTCTAATTGGAAATTGTCAATTTTTAAGGTTTATTTTGAAACTATTCAACTTACTATGTTTTAATTAAAAATCCTTTATCTATTGAGACGTTAATTTTGAAAATCTAGAATTCTCAACGATTTAAATTTGAAACTAAATAATTTATAATGTTTTAATTTATAATTATTCAAGTTTGAACGCTTCTCATGTGACACTTTTCACATTCGAATGTGATTAAAACAAAATTCTAATTTTCAGAGGCTTTCGATTTGAAAATAATGAATTTTTTAACCATATTAAATTTCAATAAACGAATTTGAAATAAAGCTATACACTGTTTCAAACTACTTCAAGTTCTATTAAGGCTTGAAATTTGAAAAAAAATTAAAATCCTTGACGGATGCACATTAGGGTAGGCAAAAAAAAATTAATTTCAAGCAATTGATTTCTAATGGGAAAAATTTGTTAGTTCTTTATGGGCTGAATATACTGTAAATTTTGTTTTAAATTGATTAATATCTTTTACCTCCGAGGTCTAAGATGGAAATAAATAATAGATAAGTTTAAAGAATTTTGACTAAATTCTTCTAGATTAGCCGTTGGGACAATTTAAAAAAATATCTAAAAGAGAAAAGCGAAAATTAGTGGCCACTAATGCTACTGCATTAGTGGTATTTTTTTCAAAATAGTTACAAAGTGGTCATAGTTGTGTGGAAGAGAAAGACTGGAGAAAGACTGTTATTTTATAAAAAATAAAAGCGATCAGTATATCATTTTTACCTTGGCTACGTGTTCAAGCCACCTTCCGAGACTGATGAAAACGAGCAACATCGGTGGTGTGTCAAAGAATGTCTGTGGACTGACACTTTCTTGCAATATAATAGCTGCTGCGAGAATGCAAACAGAATAGACGTAAGATATTGTTGTGGTCATCGAAATCAAAACGTCCATGTTCGCAGATCCGTGCTTCAAAGCTTTGTAGGCTTGGACATAAAAGTGCCATCCACCGAAAAACTAGAAAAGATCGAGTTTTTGAAAAAAATGAAAATATAACTAAATTTCAATTTCAACAATTATTTTTTAAAGTAAAAACCAACAAAATATAAATAATGCAAATATAAACAGAGCAATTTATAAAATGATAAAAATACCTGAACAGGTGTCGAAAAGACGAAAAGAATAAGATTTTCCAACGACACGCCTGGAATCACGCAGCACATATCTTCGTGAGATTTATGACCGATTGACATATCTAACATGAAATAAGTCATCGCTATCATACACGGAACTCCGAATATTAATGATATCAAAAATGCAGTCTTCCATTTTTGTATCTCTTCTCTGAAAAAGAACGATACAGTAATTAGGGACGACAGTAATCTGGAAGAAGTTAAGGGTGTCTTGAAAGTTGAAAAACTAAAAACAACTTTTTCTTGGCCATTTTAACAAGTATTAAATCCCACGCACTACATACGATAACCGAAAGACATCAGGGCGTTTTTTAAAAATTGGAATCCCACATGAAGAAAGGTGCCTTCACTCAGAAAATTATTTAAAGAAACTGAAATTTACAACAGAAAGAAGAGTATAATACTTACTTTTGGTCCAAATAACTCCTATTTTCTTTTTCTTTATTGCTGAGAAGGCTAGCAGTGAAGCCCAATTTGTTAATACATTCTAAGATATCTCTGACTCCAATTTTATCCGAATCATATTTAAATTTCCCTCGTTGAGTCGCAAGTGCGACCCTCGACGTTTGCACGCCCGGCAATTTCTTAATTGTTGATTCTATTTTATTCACACAAGATGCGCAAGTCATTCCTAAAATCTGTCAAATCATATTTATGAGTTGCCAAATTTTTCTCAGAGAACACATGAAAAATATAGAATATATTGTCAACTTTAAACGAAAGAAATTTCATTTTCACCATTTTTACAGTGAAAACTATAGGATAAGAATGGGTTTAATTAAATGTCTCCATTCAAATTACGAAAACCAAAATGTAAACATACCATGATTTCTACTTCACTCTCCCCAGTTCCTACATCGTTAATCTCGGCAGGAAATCCCAACTGAGAAATGCTCGAAGCTACATCAATTGGCGTTATTTTTTCCGGGTCGTATTTCACTTCCGCTTTCGCAGCCATTAATGCTACTAAAATACTATCTACTCCATATAATTTTTTACAGTGTTTCTCAATCGCAGTAACACAAGATGCACATGTCATACCCTATACAAATAGAAAATACCAAGTAGATTCAAACTTAATTTCAATAATTCAAAATTACTTCAATTTAATCTTAGAATTTTCTCTGAGGTTCTAGAAAATAATTTAGACACACCTGTACGTGCAAAACACATTTGGCAAGTTGTTTTTCAGGCTTTACGTCTCCGCCTCCATTTACTTGAATTGCGACTTCCCCTTTTTCATTATTATTGTCAGATTTACTTTTAATTTTCTCGGTTTGTCCATTTACTTCTTTTACGAATGCATCAAAACCCATATCCTCAATAAAATCGGCCAATTGATCTGGAGTTATGTCGCCAGAGCTGTAGGAAATTTTAGCTTCTTTCCCTTCCAAACTTACGTGAATTTCCTTAACTCCTGGGTTTTCGGAAATCACTCCTAGAATAAAAAATAATAAACATATTTAGGTAGTATTTTTAATTAAAAAAACTTCTGTACATTCTTATCTTTCGGGTGATCATTTTTGAGTGAAAATGAATAAGCTCGCAAAATTTAAGCCTTTTCAATTTGAATACCCTGAAATTCGAGTCTTTCCATGTAAAATACTTAATTATTATTGTGAAACTTCGCTATCAATTTCGATTAAAAAATTTTTTTTTAAATCTTGCCTAAGTTTTAATTACTTTTCAATTGAAAAGCCTCAGATCTTGAAATTCAATTCATTTTTTCAACAATAAAATGTTAATTTCTAATTCTAATTTAAATAATTTTTAAATGAACTACATAGCTTAAAATGTACAGATATTCGCATTTTAATTAAGATTGAAAATCAAAGGATTCGTAAGATTTAAAATAGTTCTTTTTCAATATTGTAAATCAATTTTGTAATTTAGATTATTAAAAAAAATTTTAATTCACTGTAAATTATTATATTGAAAATGAAATTTGATTGCTTTCAAAATTCGTAATCGTTCGGATTGAATTTTCTTTCAACTGGGAAGGTTTTCTAATTCTAATTAATTTTAAAAGAGAATTCTTTTAAATTCGGTCCTTTTTATGATGCAAAAACCTTTTCTTTTAAATGTAGGTTCTTCGAAATTCTGGTCATTTTTCAATTTTAATTTTTTTGATTATTATTTTTTTTTTAATTTTAAAATAATTTATACTATGCAAATGTTCGCATTGTCCTTTTTCTTTAAATTGGAAATTCAATCCCTAACTTGTTTGAATTTTGAAGAAGTTCAATTAAAACAAAATCTGCCCGCTGTGCGGGTACATTCTCATCGCGCGCGGCTCGCTTTGCTCGCAAGTTTGAGCGCGCCTAGAGCGCGGGACGGCTGGTTCTCGCGCTTCGCGCTCGATAACGTATGTACCTCGCGCTACGCGCTCGGTCTTCGTATTTTCCCCACTTTTAAAATTATAGGTCAAAGCATCAACAACTATAATTTGGTGATTGTGAATTATCTTTTGTTAAAGCTCCTTTGGGTTTAACGAACACATTCTCATCACGTGTCTCGTGCTTCGCACTCGCTTTTATCGAAAATGTGAACTTTTCTACATTATTTTCAACTTTACTATATCAAG
>JAABKJ010011185.1:0-10802 GCA_011634705.1 Andricus grossulariae
GTACTATCTAATAGAACTACAATTAGGCCAATTTTTAGCCCGATCGGACAACTTTCATTTTTGAGGTGGGTACACTTAAGAAATTATGCCCCATATGCTGTCCATCACTTCCATTCTTTTTCTAAGCCCTGTCTGATTTGGTGGCTCTATTTTTTTCTCAACTTATTTCTTCAATTTCTCTGACAAAACAGTTACATATACTTTATACAACGTTGGCATCAGCGTCACTCCCCTATAATCTTTAACCTCCTCCCTTTGCCTTTCTTCACTATGGGTACCTGTACTCCTTCTTTCCATAACTCGGGCTACCCCTATCCTCTCCATACTCTATTGCACATTATCCATGCCCATTCCTTTGGTTCTGTCCCCACATATTTCCAGACTTCATTTGCAATCTCATCTATACCGGACGCCTTTCCATCTGTAATTATTCCTAAAACCTTGACTATTTCTTCCCTTGCTATTTCCTCTTTCTCATCTTTTTCCTACCACAAGTTCCTCCTTTCCTAACTTTCCTCTCTACCCCTCTTAGCAAACCCATAAAATATTTTTAACATTCTACAATCTCAATATCCTGATTAACTCTTCGCCTTCCTTTTCTCTTTCACTATTTACTACCTTCCAAACTTTTTCTACCGTCCTAGCCTTCTCCGCCTCTTCTTTAAACCTTTTATTTTCCCCCTGTTTCTTTTGATCACACAATTCAGTATACTCCTTTTTTCTCCTATATTCTTCTCCATCACTTTTCCCTATTCTCCAATTTCTAAATTCCTTTCAGACCTCTTTCTTATTTTTTTTACATTCCTCATCCTATCCACTTCTATTCCCTCCTTCACTAGCTTCTTTTTTGCTTGTGCACTCTAATCCTCTTTTTATTTCTCCCATCATTATTTCAATCTCCTCGTTCACATTTCCCTCTCCCATTACCTTAAAAGGAAATATAGAGGGGGTTGAGGAAGGGGAATATACGAGCTCAGGAGGAGAAAAGGGAATGGTAATTGATTATGTGATAGTGCACGATTAGGTAAGTGAGGAGGTCAAGAAACTAGAGGCAGGGGATTATATAGATTCAGACCACTTTCCCATAATAGTGACATTAGAAGGAGAAAAAAAGTAATAACAATATGGATGAAAAGGAAGTAAATTTGAAAAGAGCAGGAATTATAACTTTTCAACGTTAATAGTTGAATTTTTACCAAAAAAGATGTTAAGACTACTTTTCTACCAGAAAAGACGAATTTACAATAAAAAACATGAATTTACAAAAAAAGAAGATGAATTTTTAGTTAAAAAAATTGTTTTTAACCTAAAAGATGAATTTCCCACTAAAATGACGGAATATTCAACTTTATTAGTTAAATTTTGTGTTTGAAAATTAATTTTCAACAAAATAGTTACATTTTCAACCAAAGAGATAAATTTTTCAAAATTATGAATCTTTAATCCAAAAAATTAAGTTTTTTGAAGAAGTTTAACTTTTAATCATGTAGTGGGATTGTAACAAAAATATGAATTCTCAACAGAAAATGTAATAGTTGATATTTCAACCAAGAAAGATGCTTATTTTGAATAAAAAAACAATGATATTTAACCAAAAAAGAGAAATTCTCAACCAACTATCTATCTCTCTACTTTTGAATATCTACAATTTAAATTTCTGTATGGTTTGTTTATAACACAACAATTTTTCTCCAGAAAACATCATTGGCAATATTACCAATATACATATGGCTTTGGCACACTTTTTCGTCCTAAAAGGAAGAACGAGTTTGTTAATCAGACATCCTGGTTTTAGTTTTATCCTTGGAAAATTCATTGCAAAAATTGAAAATTCCAGTTTTATGCCAAACCACGCGAGATACGTGAAAAAGTCTACAAGAAGAATATATTTTCAAAAGACCTACACATTTTTGTTCAACTATTTTCTGGTAGAAATGTTCCTTCTGGTTTAATGCGTTCATAATACTATGAAAAAATAAAAATTTCCAATTTTGAGCCAAATGACGCAAAATACGTAAAAATATTAAAAATAGCAATTTCAGTTTCTCAAAAGACCTAACCATTTTTCTCAAACATTTTTTGATCAGACTGATTGTTTTAGTTACAACTATCGGAAATTTTATGAAAGAATAGAAATTCCAATTCTTAGACCAATGCTATCCCGGAAATTTAATTTTTACATATGATTCCTAGAAAATCTGGAGAGTAAAAGAGATATTTTTGCTAAAGTTTAATCCAAGTATATGTGAGCGTCCGCATGAAAAGTGCCCTTCTGGCCGGTTCTAGTTTAGGAGATATTCGTATTTTCTAAGTTGAAGTCAAAATTATTATTTTTGGGTTTGAGTGGTGGATGATACTGGGACCTGTAGTGAATTAATTGGGACTATGTTCATAACCAGATAGTAATAGGAAGTAGGTAGATTTCATTTTCGCAGAAAAAATATAACATGTGTGCTTTTGGCACTCGCCAAGTTTACATGCGTTCTTCTTAAAAAACGGTTTTTCGAAGTTCCAACTTCAAAAAGGCCCCGGTGACTTATTTCTCAACTTGAAGGGATCATTTTGGGCCTAAAATGCCGGGAATTTATCCGACTATATGCCCACATACGTAACTCCATACCGACCATAAGGGACCTTTTCATGTGGACGCCCACATATTATGAAAACGAAAAGAGAGATTTCGAAATTTGAAAAAGATTAATTAATACAAAATCCTTTTATGTAACGAAAATCAATACTTGTTTAATGTCTCGTATTTTAATTAAAATCCGATTCGTTTGAAGTTTAATTTCGCCTCATAAATAAAATAAAAACCGGACTTTTGATTATTGCAAGACAAATATGCTTTTATGTATCAAACATGCGATTGGAAACGTGGGTGTTGCACGCATTTTATTTAAATGGAAGTATTGCGTACAATTGCGGGCCAAGCATGGATTAAGTGGTCAGGATAATAGCGACATAAGTCGCGGAGTCCGATAGGGGATAATGGAATAACCGTGCTTCCCGTTTTTTTCTTTTTCCTCTTTTCACAATTTTTTTATCACGAATATTCGTATACGAGCAAGCACGATACAATAAAATGAAAATGATGTCAACCTTACATTATTATTACACTTCACATATTATAGATTAATTATATCATAAAGCTCATAATTTAATATCACTAGAAAACAAGCACGCGCGTGATTATTCTTTTCTATTTGTCTCACGCAATTTTTAAATTAATAGTATATTACATCATAAGTATGATTGGACAGGTCTTTACAGGGAGATCAATGTTTACAGGACGAGTTACAATTTACAACAATAACAACGCGTTTTACAACCGAAGGCCATGGTTTTTCAGGTCGTCCTTGCGAACATTGAGCTCCACGTGAGTACCTGTCTAGCCCTACGAGTGATGTACGATATTTTATTTGAAATCAGCATGTTATGAGACTGTATGGCCGTCTGAAAAGTGAGTCGTGATGTTCATAATATCTTTGGTCGTGAAAACATACGATTGGCGTGGCAGTCATATGCTTGGCTGTGATTGGTATTCTCGTATATGGCGCGAAATTTGATAATGGTTCGGTTCGAGCTAGAGTATTATATATATATATATATATAACAGTCAACAGTCATAACAAGCTGGTTCATCATAAAATATATAATTAATATTTCCATAATTTTTTTGTATTTCATACAGTGGTGTAGTCCTAAAAGAAAAAGCTGCCTGGCGATACTTTCCAGTTAGAGGGGGGAGGGTCTAACATCGAAGGTTGATAACAAAGAGGGGGGGGGGTCCAAGTGGAAATAATGCAACGAAGTAAGATAACACTTAGAACTTAAAGCCAATAAGAAAATCCAACTATATTTTTGAGGAAAAGTTTTTTTTTATCATAAAGGCTACTATTACATATATTTTTGGTTCGGAATTCATCTCGTTTGATTAAAAATTCTATTATTTGGTTGAAAATTTAATTATTTTGTGGAAAATGCAACTATATTGTTAAAAAGTCGTCTTTTTAATGGAACGTTCAACTACTTTGGTTGAAAGTGTAACTATTTTGATGAAATGTTTCATATTTGTTTAAAAATGTATCTTTTTCAGTTAAAAATATAGTTCTTCGATTATTGGTTTATTTTGTTCAGGTGAGAGTTTAACTTCTTGGTTGAAAATTTATATATTTGATTGAAAACTCGTCCTTTTTATAGAAATTTAATCTTCTTGGTTGAAGATTGATCCTTTTTGGTCAAAAATGCAATTGTTTGGTTCAAATATGTTTTAACTTTTCTGCTAATTTATTTTTGAATTAACTTTTATGTACAAAATTCTACTTTTGTATAGAAAATTCATCTTTTTAGCTTGAAAATGCAACAATTAGGTAGAAAATTAAACTATTTGGATGAAAAATCATATTTTTGAGGGGAAAATTTAACGTTTTTGCAGATACTTCGTCTTCTTTGCTTCGAAATTAAAGAATTTGTTGAAAATTCATTAATTTTGTTGAAAATTCATTAATTTTGTTCAACATTGGCCTTTTTTTAGAAGAATATTAATTTTTTTGGCCGAGAATTCATCTTTTTGGTTCAAAATTTAACACCTTTGTTTAAAATTAATTTTTTGTTGTTAAAGATTTTTTTGTTTTTCTTTTCGCTCAAAATTTAATTATTCCATGTTGAGTTAAGGCAGGATTCTACTTTTGAACGCGCGAAAAAATGCTATTTTTGTGATTTTTTTAACATTAAGAAAGATATTGATATAGAGCTTTTTATATTTAATGAATATACTCTTAAAACACATTTTAAAAAATTTTTTAGTTTATTTTATGCGCTCTATATACATTTAAATGGCACTTTCTCGAAACCACGTTTTTTACCGCTTGTTAAAAAAATCTCCGAGACTACCGAATCGATTGGTCTGACATTTTTACCACATATTCTATACATATACATCAACCGGTGATAGCAGATTTTTTCATTCACATGCAAAAAAAAGGCGGCAATTCGAACAAAAAAAAAAAAAAATCTCATTTCTTTTGCTTATATTTTGCAAAGAAATAATAGTAAAAATAATATTTTGTATATAAATCTGCTACCACTGCTACCACAACTTCTTAAACTTCAAAAAATTTTTTAAAATAATTCAAAGTTTTCCTAATATTTTTCAAATCCTGTGAATTTGAAAACAATTATTTAAAAATCTTCCAGATTCTTTTCCGACATATTTTGAAATCTGCAAAGCTTAAAATTAATGCTTTTAAATAACACGGAGAATAAAATCTGAATCATTTAAAATTTTCTCATCTCTCTTTGAAAGTGTGAAAAATTTTACAAAAATATAGTGTGGCAGCAAAATGTTAAGAACAGATTCATTTCCTAATATTAAAAAATCATTTAAAATTAAAATGTGCTCTTTTATCAATAATGTTTAGAAACATTCCGAAATAATTTATATCACCAAATAAAATTACTTGGAATTTTTTATTGACTAAATTGATGGTGCAGAAACCTCATTTAATATCGTCAAATGTTAAGAACAGAATTGTTGCTTCCATTATTAAATAATCATATACAATTGAAATTTTCCTTTTTTAGAAGTTAATTTTTAGAATTAAAATTCCGCATTTGGAAATTGCGATTTAAAAAATTCTAGAAAATCAAAAAGAACAAACTGAAGAAAGCCACTTAAAGTCATATTCACGCAGCATACAACCAATCAGGTAGCCAACAACAATGATTGGGAGATTTTCGATAATTTCGTTCGACCTATTTTTTTAGATATAGGATCTGAAAAATGGAGTCTTGATATATAGCGATGAAAAATGGACAAATTATATTAAAATTTTAGGAAATGGTTAGACAATGGTTTAACAATTATTAATAAATATTCTTATTTTTGATTTCAGATCTGGACTCTCATATTTTTTCAAAGAAATGCAGTAAATATAGTAAGTCACAAATTAAAGTATTATAGATTATTTTTGTGGTTGTATGTTTCATTTAATGAAGTTTAATAATAATTAGGATACCTAATAAATTTTTTATAATCGACGTTTTAATAGAATTTATTAATTCATTCCCTAAGGATTAACGAATGTTTCGCCATTTTTTCAATCCAAGTCTCCTTAACATAATTTTCGAACCAAATTTATTAATCTAATGAAACTATGCGAAGCTTAAATAATCGATTTGTAGATCCAACTCGAGATACATTTAGAAGCGAAAACAATTAGAAACAAGTCAATATATTTCCCTCGAGAGAAAATTGTAGCGGAACGCCACCAACAGCATGAGCTCTAGAAATGCAGAATTGGTAGCAGGAGGTGGGGGGGGGGGGCGGGTTAAAACGTAAGGGGTGAAACAACCCACTGTACGCTAATGGAAAGAGCCACTAGTACATCGATACATACTAAACGTTGTATATCAAAGCTCCTATTGATCGATTTATCAATAGATGGATAAATAGATACGCCCGGTTTACAGCAGCGGTTAATTACGTTTAATATCATCGGTTATGTGTTTGCTAGGCACACAAATAACATTTCTATTCCCAGGAGATACAATTATATTTTTCCTCTTCCCATCTTACTTAAAATTTGTAAGAATTTCGACTTGTAAAAAATAACGATTAGCGCCCGTTCCTACGCAAACATATTTTGTTATTATGTTGTACGTTAAGTCCCTTCTTTTGCTTTCTCATAGAGGAGCTTTGTAATGGTAACATTTTCTAAAATTTTTAAATTCATTTTATTAAACTTTCTTCAATTTAAAAATGTTTTATACAATGTTCTAAGCAATTGTCCAGCTGTATGTGTGTGTGTGTGTGTGTGTGTGTGTGTGTGTGTGTGGCAGATGTGTGGATGTCACACTTTTTTGTCGACACGATAACTTGAAAACGGTGGCAGATAAATTGATGAAATTTGGAGGACTTATTTTCACTTCTAATTTCTTGATACTGATCAAAAGATTTCTAAAAATATTTTTTCCTTTTTTTTACCACTTAATAATATTTTTAAAATCGGCCTTCTATAGTAAAACTTTTTTCATGAACATAATTCAAAGTTGATACATGGATATAAAAGATTCCTCAGTTCGAGACGAATCGATTGACCTATAATATTAATACATTTTATCAAAAAGTAGGGGAGTTACGGTAATTTATATATTTTTTAAATAGATTTTTATGTTAGAAATTTTCTCATTCTCATAATTTAAAGTTGATGCGAGAATAGAAAAGTTGTGTCGATTCAAGACAAATCGATTGGCCTATAATATTGATACATTTTGTTGAAGAGGAAGGAAGCTATGGTAATGCATAATATTTGAAAACACGGTTTTTTATAATAAAACTTTTTGCACTAACATAATTCAAAATTGATGCAAGAACGGAAAAGATTCCTTGATTCGAGGTAAATCGATTGAGCTATAATACTAATACACTTTATTGAAGATTAAGGAAGTTATGCATTCTGACTATTTTCATAAAGAAATCATAAAGCTGGGAAAGAGATAGGGTACAATAGAACTTTTCCCTTTCCTTTTCCAGCTCGAAAAATTATGATTTCGAATACAAAATTTTATTTGTCTGATTTGTTTTTGTATTCAAAAGTTTGTTTGTATTTTTTGTAAATTTGTATTTTTAATTTGACCAAAATTAAGACTTCGGTTTTTCTATTATTAAAAAAAATCACTAATGCTTCCTCTATGAAGAAGCAAATACATTTGCTAACGGGAAGCAATGTGCTCGTTTTCAAAAAATGGCCAAAAAGGTTAATTTTCTCAAAAACCTTACGTGATGGAGCAAATCTGACACTAGATATTGCGAATGATGTTCTTTGACCAAATTTGGTGATGAAATGGAATTAATGGAATTAGTAAAGTTTATAAAGAAATTATATAAGAAATACCCATTGTAGATATTTATAGGCAGAAAAACAATTTTCTTTCTTGTAATCTTGTTGTATTAAATAACGGATCAAGTCATGGAAATGAAGTTCAGAAGAAAATATGCGATAATTTTTTTTAAACGTTTCGGTCACTGCGTGGACACTCATCATTCAAGAAAACATTTACTAAGTCTGTAAAAAACATACAAAGAAAGTAGAAAATATTTTTAAGCAAAGTAATTAATAATAGATGCAAATTGAAATTTTAAGTAAAAGAAAGGTCAATTTAGGAATAAGTCAGCACGAGTAAAAATCCAACAGAAAGCAAAAAACACGATTTAACAAAAATAAATATTAACAAAATAAGAATAAAAATATAAATAAATAAGGGCTAAAGCCCGACATCCCGTCATGAAAATTAAGATTTTGTAAGAGATTTGTGCGCGTCGGAGAATAAATTATTTTCATATCTGAGATTAACAGTATTTGGTACTTTGTTGATAAAAAAGTTTTCAACTACTTTTCTACGAGTTATATTGTTCTTCATTGATAGAATCTGAAAATTATCCAATTCAAAGTTACGGCCGGTATCAATATAGTGTTTAATAAGAGCAGTCTGAGCAACTTTATCAGGATGGGAAATAAAATACCTGTGTTCACGACCACGGGCTTCTATAGGTCTTCCAGTCTCACCTACATAAGAAATGGGACAGACAGCGCAATTGTATTTATAAACAACTCCGGACATTTAATTTTTGGGAAGTGGGTCTTTGAGATTGTTAACAAATTTTGAGACTCTATTAGTCGGTTTGTAAATGATTTTGATGTTTTGTTTCTTAAGGACTTGTTCCGTTTTTTCCGATAAACTTTTTATGTATGGACAAACTGTAAAATCAACAAGAGAAACTTGCTTATTTTTATTAGATTTAGAAGCAAGTTTCGTATTATGTATTCGGAAAGTTTCTTTTTTCAAACAGTTGTCGATTAAATAGGTTGGGAAACTATTATCTCTTAAGGTATCTCTGATTAAATTTATGTTTTTGATTTTAAATTCTGGATCTGAAATTCTAAGAATTCTGTAAAATAAACCTGTGACTAAACCAATTTTATGGCAATCAGGATTAAAAGATTTGAAATTTAAATAACGACCAGATCAAGTTTTTTTTATACAAATTAATGTTCACAAACCTTTCGCATCTAATAACAAGAGTGCTTAAAAAACTAATTTTCGAATTTTCTTTAACTTTATGGTAAATTTAATATTGGGATGGTAAGAATTAAAAGTTTCAAGGAGTAGATGAATTTTATCTTTGAGGACAGCTGTGATTATGTCATTGACATAACGGAAGAAAAAAATAACTGAAACAGGGAGATTTTTGAGACAGTGAGTGTCGAGTTTCTCCATAACTAAATTAGCAGATGCAGGTGAGAGGGGAGAACCCATAGCTAAGCTACTTTTAATACAATCTAAAAAGTAATAAAGTGGAATGTCAGTAAATTCAGAAATATCAGGCCATCTTAAAATTACACAGTTTAGAACATCAGGTGAAGAAATGTTATTAAAAATGGAAACTACATCTAAAGAAAGTAAGATGTAATCAGAAGCTATACGACAATTATTTAAAATTTTGGACAAAAATGCAGATAATTTGTATAGAGGCTATAGACGACCGTTAATAGTGGCAACAATAAAATTAGTCTTAAGGGGGTATCAGGTTTATGGATTTTAGAAAGGCCGTATGCCCTTTGAGTGATGATTCAGTTCTGAGTTCTTTAGCTTAGTAAGAAAAAATAAAGTTATTAAATTCTACAAATAATTATTTTTTCTTGTAGAATAGCAGTGTATTCAAATTTGTATCAGGAATACAGGTTTTTATCATTCAGGATATCAGACATTTTTTGTAGTAATCAGTTTTAGACATAGCAATCGTAAAATTTCCTCTATCAGAATTAGTAAACATCACATCTAGATTTCTTAGTTTGAATTCACGTATCACATTATAATCCGGTATAAAAAATATAAGGGTTCTATTTTTAAAATTTTCGTCTGAAATTTTTTAATTTTGAGTAGTATTGCTTTTTAATTTTTCCAATTTCAAACAATTTCAATTTCAAGCTATTCAATTTTAAACGCTTTTATTCAGGAATGATACAAGTTCAATTAATTTATATTCAATAGGAATTAATGGAACAAGTTATTCTAAAATTGTTTGATTAGGAACGTTTTCATTTCAAAAGAGTTTGATGTCTTTTTTTAATTTAAAAAGCTTTCAATTTGAAATTGGTAATGATAAATTATTGTTTCACACATTTTTTAATATTTTGTGTAGAAGATATTTTGTGTAGGAAAAATATTGGACATAATATTTTTGTGTACAATGTTTTGAGAATATTTTCAGCATAAAATAATTACTATTTAAATCTGTGTAGGATATATATTGGATTTTATTGTGAAAATGAATTTTCAAAATCTTTCTTACAAATTTAAACAATCTTTATAAAAATCTACGAAAAATAACAAATTTTTTCTAAAGTTTTCACACTCACAAGATTTCATAATTCATAAGATATTATATAAAACTACAATTTTCACACCCTGTAAGTCACTAAATTTTATTGTTTGGAAACATTACCACCAGAGATTTTTCAAAGTTTAGGTTACAAATTGAAAATTTGCAATAATGTACAATAATGAGAAAATTTTAATTTTTGTGATGGGTTTTAAAATTTTGTACAAGTTTTCGCATTCCAGCAAAGAAAAATAGAGGGAACAATTGGGGAGGGAAATAAGAGCAATAGTTTAAGGAGTTTTGAAAGGGTTATTGGGAGAAAGGATGGTTAGTCAAGGGGCGATTATTATTATATCATTAAGCCGTTTCCCTTTCGGGGTAGGCGTGAATTGCTCGGTGGTAAAGTAGTGATGTGTGG
>JAABKJ010011186.1:0-10802 GCA_011634705.1 Andricus grossulariae
AAATGTATCGAGCTAAAAGGAGATTATGTTGAGAAGTAAAACGCTCATTTGCCGAAAAAAAATCTTTTAGTCGAAAAATCACTGACTTATCAAACAGCCCTCGTACCACAGTTTTTAATTAATTTGTCACAATTTAATGGACACCATAAAGGATACACGTGTACTTCGATTTGTTCCAGTTAATGATTATCCCTCACCCAGCATTTAGCTAATTTAAATTTAATTATTACTACAGTCGAAGCTTTCAATAAGGCCGCTTCCCCTCATCCTTGTTGGATCTTGCCGAGACGTTTCCCCCACTCTCATGCTGACTTCGAAATTCCAGTCAGCCGCTATCTCGGCCACTACCAATAATGCCGCCATAGAAATCGCAATTTTTATGGTTTTTGGGAGAGTTTTTTATATTATCCAAATATAATATCGAAAAATATTATAAAATATGAAAATATCACAATGAATATTCGATATATTTGGATAATATGAAAAAACTCCCATAAAAACCATAAAAATTGCGATTTCTTCGGCGACACTATTGGTAGCGGCTGACTGGAATTTCGAAGTCAGCATGAGAGTTGGGAAAGCGTCTCGACGAGCTCGAGCAAGGATGAGGGGAAACGGCCTTATTCGTAGCGGTTTTATTGACAGTTTCGACTGCACATATGATTCTAAAGTCTGCTGAATCGAAAACGAAGAATCTATTGCGTAATTAAAGGTAAGTTATATATTTTTGATGACATAAAAGACTTATAATTTTTGGTAGCATTGGTGTTTCAGTGGTAGAATGCTCGTCTGCAACACGGGCGGCCCGGGTTCGTTTCCTGGCCAATGTACCAAATTTATAGGTCTGCAAAGTCATAAATAACATTGAAATTACCTTTAAATAAGTATCAGATTCCTCGTTTTCGATTTAGAAGACTTTAGAAATATTGATAGTAATAATTAAATCAAAATTAGCTGAAAGCTGGGCCGAGAATAATCATTGAAACAAATTGAAGTACAGGTGTACTAATACCTTTATTCTTGGTCCAAAACGATTACAACTGAGGGTTATCCCAGGAATAAGAACCTGAATAAGAGGTATGGGATTTACTCAGGTTCTCAAGAGTTAAATTAAATTAAAAAATTTAACTATTTTTTTTAGAATTTGTCTCTTTTGCTTGGAAGTTCAACTAGGTATTTGGTTGAAAATCCAACTGATTGGTAGATCATCAATTTTTTTGTTAATTCAACTAATTTGTTTGCAAATTTAAATATTTTGTTTTAAAAAATCTCTTTTTTGTTCGAAAATTCTACTGCTTTGTTAAAAATTCGTCTTTTTTAATTGAAAACTCATCTTTTTTTTGTAGAAAAGTTCTTGGTTGAAAATTCATCTTTCTTGGTTGAAAATTTAACTATCTTCTGAAAAATTCATCTTTGTGGCTTAAAAGTTGTATTATTTGGTTGTTAGTGTCACTCTTTGGTCTAAAATTAATTTTTTTGTTTGTGAAAAATTCAACTATTTGGTTCAAAATTTATCTTTTTGGGTTTAAAAGTCCATTGTTTTCGAAAAAATTCGACTTTTTAGCTTGAAATCTCAACTTATTCGTAGAAAATTGATCTCTTTCGGTAGAAAATTATTCATTTTTGTTTGAAAATTCAACTACTTTGTTGAAAAAGAAATATAATTCGGCTTGAAATCATAATCATATTATATTGAATTCAATATGGTACTTATACATTAATTTTATTTAAAAAAATTTAATCCCCTATTTTCGTAAAAAATCACACTACTTCCTCTATTTTGAAAGCTGTCTGTTGAATTATTATGTTTGTATTTTTTGTGTTTCATTTTAGGTGTTTATGAAATGAAATCGAAGAAAAAAATTTGACTTAAAGGGGGGGGGGTCGTATTTGTGACGTGGAAAAAGGGTTTAAAGTAGTGTGACATAGTTTTTGAACGACCCAATATCTATTCTTCTCAGTGTAATATGTAACATTTAACCCTTCGATGGCACACTTTCCGACGCGTAACCTAGCTGGCATACTGGGGTCTTTTTGACCCCAAGCGAAAAGGGCTTCCCGCAAAGAGCCAATTGATTATTTTGAGTAGCTGAATTTTTTGAACAGTCTTGGATAGTTACTTTGAAGAATGCTGTGGGTTATTTAGTTCAAAATTAATTTTAAATAAGAAAAAAAGATTATAGGAGTTAAAACATAGCGAAAAATGACATTTTTTACGGCAAAATTAATAACTTTTTTTTCTTTTTTAATAACCGTATAAATACTATTTTCAAATGTTGAAGGGATTTAAATAAGGTTAAACATGCCTGGGGTCTTCTTGACCCCACTGTGCCATCGAAGGGTTAAAAAACAATATCCATCTTCCTAACATTATCGAATCTTAAATTCTTCTGCAATAATTTAACACATCATTTCATTATTTTTTACATCATTTCTTTAATGAAATGATGTTTACGTCTTGTAAACCAATTAAGCTTCTATTCTTGGATCACAGATGATACAAGAGGACTGTGTGGAATACAATGACGGAACTTTAACTAGCCGATCCCAGATAACGAAGGACGTGGTTGAGTTTCTGACCTGGACAGCAAATCCAGAGTTAGATACCAGGAAGTTAGCTCTTAAGGTCATCATAATTGGATCAATTTTATTTGCAACCTGTTTGAACAAGTATCGCCAAATATGTATCGCCAATATCATTTTAAATGTTAGTAAAGATTCTTTGAATAATTATTATTAATATTGCCAAAAAGGAATGGTAAATTCTGCAGCCCTTAATAAATCATAATTAGATTTTAGCAGATTGTACATGAATGAATAACGAATTAAATTTGGAAATCCAATCTTGTTAGAGAAGCTAATTGCATTTATCTATTTATATATATTCCAAAGAAAACAGAAAAGCTTCTCAACCTGAGTGAGTTGGAAACAGACTTGTCGGAATTAGAATTAATTTTCGTGATAAAGTGTATTTGTAGTTTCGTTTGGAAGTTTAATTTGGATATTAAAAAGATTGTTTTTTAAATATAAACCAAAATAGTAAACACCAGTACCTATGCACCTAAATATCAGCCTGAAATTGTTAAGAAGGCCTGAAACTTGGTATATTTTCTTTGAAATCTAAAAAATTGTTAGGACTGGAGGCCACAAATTTGTTGAAAATATGAAAACCCGGGTAAATATATTTTTTAGAAAATCCTGTATTTTTCAAAATAATGAAAATAATTTATTTTCTACTTTTGACACTTGTAAGGAGTTTCTCAAATATTCCAAACCAGCAAAGAAATTTGACAAAATTAAAAATTAACAAAATGGCGACCATTTTTCTGAAAATCAAAAATTTGCTAAGAAGTCAAAAGGAAAAGTTTCTCTACTTGAAGAATTCTACAACAAGTCCCTCAGATATTTTTCTATATTTTGAACCGTTTTTTTAGTATTTCCAAAAATTTTAATTTTTTCAAAAAGCAGTTGTTTTTGTTTCTGACTCGTAAGACAGCGAGTAAAGTCACTTGCTTATGATCCTCAGGTGGAAAAACGTTAGTAACAATAATTTTCTATATTAAAATTTTTATTTAATATTATTCATTTCAAAATTTCAAAAGTTCACAGTTTTGGAAATACTTTAAAAATCGTTCATAATATAAAATTATGCTACTTAAAAAAAATTACTTAAGTTCAATCCATTTTCAAACAGGCAGGTTTTACATTTCAAATCGCAGAATCTTCCACGAAGAAATATGTTTTTAAAATTTAAATTCTGAGGAGTTTTACCGTGCACTTTTTAAATCCATCGTAAATTTTTTTCAAAGTTCAAAGTTAACAAAGTGGCGACAGTTTGGTTGAAAATATAAAAAGTCGATTTTCGCAAAAAAAAACCACGCTAATAACTGTTGCCAATTTTTTTTAATTTAGCCGTCTATAGCGAAGAGTTTTATGCAAGCTAAATAAAATTTTAGTATTTTTTCGGAAACAAAGAAAGACACAACAAAATTGAAGAGAAATGTTTGCAAATTTAAAAACGTTCTACAAAAAAATGCCTCCTGCTCTTTCGTGATACCTTGCATCGTTTATGGGAAAAATTTGAAAATGATATTTTCAGACAAAAAATCTACCGGCCTAAACAATGGCTTGGCTCGCATAAAGCTGATAGGATACCTTTCTGATATAAGTAGGAACTTCGACAAAATACTGCGAAAAATAAAAAAGATGGGACTTTTCAGAAAATCTTTTCTTTTCACATTTTTAAAATTCTAATAAAAAAATAACAAAGATTTTCAGGAAAGCCCCACCTTTTTATTTTTTGCAATCTTTAAAACAATTTTGCTAGTACAAGGAAGGCATCCTATCACTTTTATGCTGACTAAACCATTTTTCAGGACGAGAGTTTATTTTTTCCTGAAAATATAATTTTCTAATTTTTGTTATAAACGATGCAAGTTAGCCCAAAAGACTAAAAGGCATTTTTTCTGGAAATTTTCTACGAGTGAAAATTTTTATCTAAACATTTTTTGTAAAAATCCCCAGAAGTTGAATATAAAATCAGAAAATCTGAATCAGATAAAAAACTATACAATTGTAAAGAAAACTTTGAAAAATAGACGTAAAAATTTAAATAATCGTAAATTCGTGGAAAATTTTGTTTTCTCAATTCGGGAAAATATTTGTCACCTAATTTCCTATTTTCCTCTATTTTTTCGCTGCGAGATTCTGCTACTTTAGATGTAAAACATGCTTGATTTGAAAGGGATTCGATATTTTAAAAAAACTTTGTTCTAGATCCCAGAGAAGTTTTATGCCTTCTCAAGAATTTGAGCCTAATTTGAACAATTTCCCTTCTACCACCGTTACTATCAAACACTTGATTGATAGGCTAAAAAAAAAGACGCGATTTAATGTTAATAAAAGAGTAGGTACATAAAAATTAAAATTATTGCATTAATATAAAATTAATTTTCAGAGTTATAAGAGTTAAGTAATGTTTAAAGTTTGGCCTGTTTTGAAGCTTCACTCAGAGCAAAATATTAAACTAAAACAATCCACTCCAGCCGAACCACCTCCACTCTGAAAACAGATCCTCCTTGAAATAGCGATTTGGAAAAAAATATACAATATGAAAAAAAACATTGTTTTAAAATTAGATATATTTCAAGATACAATAATCTCCTAAAGCACTCTGATACAAAAAAAAATAAATTAATAAACTGCGAACAACACTAGGGCTATATTTTTCAGTAGATTAGGCAATTTTGGCCAGACGTTGAGTGGGATTATTATTGAGACAAGGGGGGAAAAGTTAGGAGAATGATCAACATGATTGTCCAACGAAAAAAGAAGCAAGAGCACTTCCAATTCGAAATCTCATTTGGCAATTAAGCACGCGGCTCGGAGGGCACTAAGCATTAGCTTATTATTAGTAGAGTCCGTGATTTGGTGGCTATACATAGATTCTATAGGCGAATGTATCTTCACATGAAGGCCAATGTTTCATTGAGGAAGGAGGAGGCGACTTAAAAAAAATAGTCGAAAGGCCACGCATCAGGAGAAGGTACGCGAAGGTATGGAGGCGCCGACAACAAATATACGAGTACATCCGCCCGGAATAAATTGAAAGAGCAGGTTGGTCACGCCGAAATAGACTGACCAACCACCGG
The DNA here is from genome assembly GCA_011634705.1 of Andricus grossulariae. Lineage (NCBI taxonomy): Eukaryota > Metazoa > Arthropoda > Insecta > Hymenoptera > Cynipidae > Andricus > Andricus grossulariae. Next base: position 5,652 of record JAABKJ010011186.1, read on the forward strand.
TCATACCGGAGTTAACGACTCATAAGAGAAGTCGTTAATGTTTCTTATTGCTCGATATTTTTAAACCTCGTCAAGAATAACCTCAAGGACGAATTGCGAAATGTTAATCGAACGCAGCATACGATCGACGTATACTCATCCCCCTATGAATTCCTACGATTTCCCACAACTTTGTGACGTTCTGTTGACCAATTCTTCAAATTCCTTCGCGGATAGACACTCAGACGTCTGTGTCTTAATTTAGAATCTGCGAGTCTGAAATTTATTTTGACAATATGGTTTATAATTATGAAACTTATTATTGACAATATTATTAGATTGGTGGAAAGGGGCGCACTTTAATTATTTTATTCTATTTGTTTATTATTTCCCCTCTTTCAAAATTTCTTCATGGTCAATTTTTTGTATTCATTGTGCAAATGTGAAATGCCTAATAACTGGTTTGTCTAGCAAATATTTGATACAATATCGCTTATTTTTATCTTATCATTGTAATAGAGTATAGTTTACGTTTATCCTGTATAATATAAATCAATTTATTGTATTGTACATTCGACTCTCGGTTTAGCCGCTCGCAGTTTAGTAATTCCTAGAACTGCTGACCCACGCAGTTTCTCAGCGCGCAGGGCGAGAGGCAGTTGCAACTCCTGCCCGAAACACACCAGCAGCGTAGTGCAAAGGCACAGTGCGCGGGTACTCACGTTCGGAGATTGCGCAATATTATGTATTCCAATTGGAAACAGTTCAGACAGCCCTGACACTTTAAGTTTCGATTGCGCTAATTTAGCAACAAATGTAATTTAGAACAAATGTAATTTAGAACAAATGTAATACGGAACAATTCTCGATTTGAAGCGTTTATTGAAAATGACATATAAACATTATTTTGAATGAAAAAATTTAAAAAATAAAAAAACGTTTATTTTAACAATATTTTTTCCAATAGAATTTCTTCTTCACTATGGCCTCTTAACAATTTTTGAAAGTAAATTTTTCTACTGTTGAAATAGTTGAAACAATTTTTTTAAAAGGAAATATTGTTTGAACAAATAACTATTTTTGAAGACTATTTACTTATTTAAAAATTTGAGAAAAGTAGAGTTGTACGGAATGTTTTCCCCGCAAAAATAAGACATGATTATGAAATTACAAAATACATTTTTTAAATACATTTCAAATATTGAAATCATAGAAAAAGTATTTTTTACAGAGATCTAATTTTTGGCACGACAACTACCTTAAACATGCAAACTGGAAAAATGTTCAATTGTGAAACATTTTGAAATCCATTTTATTAAAAAATTAAAACATTCATAATTGAAAAATTTTATATTTAGGGCTATCAAAATTCGAGAGATTGAAAAAGAAGTACTGTCAATTGTTAAACTATTAAGACTTTCAATTTAAAATTGTACAAGCATGACGATTGAAATTATCTCATTTATAAATTTTCAATTTACAATTATTCAATTGTGAACTTTGAAATTTAATTATTCAACTGTTAAGGCTTTCAATTGAATATTGTATAATTTTTAACAATTTAAATTGCAAACAAGGCAGTTTTACAGGCTTCAAGTAAAAAATATACAAATCGAAGCGTTTTTCATCTAAAATTGTTCAGTTTTCAAAATTAAAAACTTATAATAATTAGTCCATTCGATTTAAAATATAGTGAATATTGTATATCTGATTATTCAACCCATAAGGAGCTCTAATTTTTTAATTTCCTAATTTTGAATAATTTGAATTTGGAGCGAAAAATGTTAAATTTTCCAATCTTAAAAAAGTTCTAATTTGAACTCTTTCTATTAAAAACTGTTTCTCTAATTTCAAATAAAATTTTATAATTTTAAAAGATTAAATTCAAAATTATTAAATTCCGCATGTTATTAATTTGAAATAATTGTTTAATTTATAAAGTATCAAACTAAAACTTTTAATTGGAAATTATTCACTACCGTTTAAATTAATCTTCATTCGATTTCAAGTTATTCTCATTTAAAATTGGCCAATTTTAAAAACTTTGATCTGAAATTATTTGACTTTGATCGTTCTGAAATGATAATAACTTTATCAAAGTACCGATTGAAATGGTTTTCATTTGTAATTCCTAAATAAATTTTCAAATTTTCAACAAAAAAGATTAATTTTCAGCCAAGCGCAGTTGCATTTACAATCATATAGTTGCACTTTCAAACCAAAAAGATGAATATTTTAGAAGACAGTTGAATTTTCAGAAAGATGACCAAATTATAGAATTTTTAACCAAAAGAGATGACTTCTGAACCTTAAATACGATAGTAAACTTTTAAAATAAAATAAATTAACTCTCAACCAAAAAATATGAGTTTTTAATAAATCAGTTTAATTTGCAACAAAATAATTAAATTTTCAAACAAATAGTAGAATTTAACCATGAAAGATGAATTTTCAACCATACTTCAATCTGTGCTCTATTTGGTAAAATTAGACTTTTATGTGGCCGAAACGACCGGAAGTGGGTACATTTTATATTTGAAGACAAAATATACAACACAGAACTTATGGCACTCTCCAACTTCAAGTCAGTTTTTCTCAAAAAGCGGGTTTTCAATGTACACATTTCCAACACATTTAGAGTATCCCTGAATTATAATTTTATTATGCTAATTATTATTAATTAATTTTATAAATTTAGGTTACCTATGTAATTACTATGTTAAATATCCAAAAAGGAAGTTTTCGTTCTCAAATATAAAAGGAACTTTAGTGTTTGAATTATTAAAAATATATAGTATGGAAGGAACATTATAGCGATGAATAAATTCTTAAAATATAGTATAAAAGGGACATTAATTTTTGAAAGAAAAATAAACTTTAAAATCATAAATATAAAAGGCTTGTAAAAAAGTATTATTTCAGGGCTGATTTCAGGTATTAATTAAGACTCAGAAAAAACAGTCTCGAGTGGTACTAAAATGAGACCGCTTGTGGGAACCCAGATTTATTTATTTTACATTGAAGATAACAGCATGATGTTCCCCTATTCCAAAACAGGACACACAAAAAATGATGCCGTAAAAAAAGATATCTCTAGTTTTCACGTAGTGTACTTTTCGGCTTTCCGAAATTTTACATTTTACAAAACTTTAAATGTGATTCCCGGCTCAAATTTCTGTTCCCGGTTAATTACCGGGGTTTTCCTATTTTATTTTAATTCCCGGCTATTTCCCGGCCTTCCTGGTTAGTAGAGACCCTGATTATATGGGATGAGGTAATTCTAATACATAATTACAAGAGATAATGCTAGGGTTGAGCATAGGTAAAAAATTAAAAGGTTTTTCGGGGATGAAGGATCCGAGAATAGACTCGGTCGTCGTCGCCGTGGCGATGTGCCCGAAGGAAGCAGACGCATTATATTGGTCCAAGCAAGCCATCTTCCTGGCTCGGTGCGGTGGGGTCAGCGAGATTCCTTTGCGAAATCGCAAGTAATCATGGCGAGAGTGTATCCCGAAAATAAATAAACGACCAGTGAAATTCGCTTTTCCGAAATCTCCTCTGGCTCTGGCACACGAGTTGACAGAACTTTGGCAAACACTCATCCTCATTTTCGCGACCTTCCCAAAATGCACACAGAGTGCGCTCAGAAAGAACAATGCTAAGTTTTTTTCTAACTCTGACCTTCATTTTCCACATCCGCGTATAATTAATAATAACAACAGTTTACTGCTAGGCATCCCCTCCGCTATAAAAACGCTACCTCTTCTGGTAATAACAACTTGCTGTTTATTTAATCGCCACGTGTCAAGATCACGGACGACAACGTAATCGACTATCATACGTGACGTTTCGATTCAATGCATCAGATTATTATTATCCATTATTAAATATTCAAGTACTTTCAGTTTCCTGCTAAAAACAACGTTCAGAAACAAGCATTTTCAGGAAACGTGAGAATCCACCTTATTATTGTCTATCCTGAAAAAATATTTTGTGCTTGCTTCTATTTTGTCTTCATTCCACGGAATGTGGAATTCGAAGAAGTGATCGATTCCTTTCTGAACCCGAATTGCTTAAATTTTAGTTTGTTGATTGATAAGTTCGTCAAATGAAATAAATTAACTTAAAACTTACCACTGTGTAGAATATACGATGTAATAAAGCATCTATAAAAACTCACCTGGAACAAACAATTAAAAATACGATTAAAAAAAGTTCTAAAGAAGTTTTAAAGAGGGAATTTTCGCAATATTAAAAAAATTACAACGATCGAAATCGAAAGGTAAAACTTGAGAAAAAGTCGATCCCTTCGACTTTTTAATCTCACATATTTTATGTATTTATTTTACGCTCAACACGAATCTGACCAAAAAAATGTCGCTCTTCTACAATTTTCGGGATATCGAGAATTTTTTCTCTTGAAAATGCAGAACATCTTTTTTTCTAACCCACTGATTTTACGCACTTTTTCAAGCTGAGTACGAATTGAAAAAAAAAAAATGTTGCCGTCCAAAAAGTTTCGTGGTTCCGTGGGTAGTTCAAAAATTTGACTTTCGATTTTTAGTGTACGATCCCCTACAATTTGTTCGTTTTCCGGAAAAAGAAATTCCCTATTTTTTTCAAGTCGGTCAACATTAACCCGTGCCCCTGGGCTTTTGAATTAAAATGGGGGTTTAATTTAGAAAAGCTCAGTTTTCGAAAAAATGAAAAAAAGAAGTACTTTTCAATAACTTTTTGTAAATTAAAATTTGATGTCCGTTTTATGGCAAATTCAAGCTAAATACTTTTTTTCGAATGTTCTCAACATTAATTATGTTTATTCGATCCGTGGCAAATTTTCATGTATTTTTAATTTTTTTTTTAATTGTTTGAACCATTAATATTTAATTAAACCATTTTTGATTCCAGTAAATCGTGAAAATATACTAATTTTCGGGATATATGATATAGTTGATAAATGTGAAAAATAATATTTTTTGTGTAATATATTTTGCAATTCTTGCAATTCTTTGCAATTCTCTTATGGAATTAATGACGCAGTTAATGAATGTCAATAGTGATATTTTTTGTGAAAGACAGTTTGGAATTATTTAAAATCCCAGAAATTGGGAAACAAACAAAATTTAAAATACTAAAGTTTGATTTTTTGTAACGGTGTAACCTGAAAATCGG
>JAABKJ010011187.1:0-10802 GCA_011634705.1 Andricus grossulariae
CGCCAGCGTGGCTGCCAAGGCTGCAGTATTGAAACATTGGACAATCACTATACCATCTGAGCCACGATGACTCCCCTGTTATGGATATTGTTCATTCACTCCAAGGAAATATTTCATATGAAAATACTAAGCTAACTTTTTATGTGTTGATTCAATTTCCAGAAGAAAAATCATCGTCCGAAAGTTTTTCAATTAAATATATCTTAAATTCGCTTACAATTTCTACCATTCTTTATGCGAACATAATATCAGAGTATTTTGTATCAAGTTTCTTTTAAAAAAATGTGTTATATTTTTGATAGTTATTCAATTATAAATATATTAATGTATAAATTATCACTAATACATTTTCATAGTGTAAAAATCCAATGCTATATAGAAAATAACAGTGTTTTTAAACAAGTCATTAACTACACGAACTCTAACCATTAGAAGAAATTATTTGTCAGAATCAAAAAACCATAAACTTTAGTAATTATGTAATTGATTCACATTTTTATTTTTTTATATAAAGTTATTTAGGGTTAAGATATGAAATAATTCAATGATTTTTTGACTCATATGTTGTTACAGCCCTTAGTTTAAACCGACAAAATATTTGTATCCGATTTATGGAACCTTTCCCAATTTAAATACATTATTGGGCTGCAAAAAACACTGTGAACAAACAAAATTGAAGCATTTGAAGTAAAATATAAAATGATGAAACGTTTACAAAATATTTCATCTTGATGAAACTGAAAATAGTTTCAAATGCGGGTGATTAAGATTCAAATTTGCAACAATAAATTACTAAATTTCAATGCCTGTTGAAGTTTCTCATAAATACCTATTTTCAAGATATAGTTGAATCGAATTAATGACAAAGCTAGAATTTTAATAAATATTTATAACCAAATAGTCACTATGTTCTCTGTTTAATTTTTCATTACTTTGTACTTTTTCCCTGATTTCATTTTTCAGGTCATCATACATTATTTAGTACTGGCAATATTATACGCAAGCTACAGCAGGTGGCAAATATTACATTTTTAATCCATGATATACAAATATAAAACAAGATTACTGCGATTCCAATTTTTAATTGCAAAATTTTATCATAGAAACAAATAATTCGAGGCTTCGATCTTGAAACATTTAAAAATTTACAACATTATCAAATACAAAATAGTTAAAGTTTGAATGCCTGGTTATTGCATTGTTCTACTTTTCAGATAATTTTTTGTTTTCACAAATTAATTTTGAAAGAGTTTTGGAAAATTGGAAAGGTGCTTTAATAAATTTTTAGGTTTAAATGATTGAACGGAATTTTTCAATTATGCAGGATTCAAATTTAAAGTTATTATACATTAAAATAGGTAAATTGAAAATATGTATCAGTATTTAATTAGTAAATTTTAATGTTTCATTCCGACATTTATAATCTTGATATTATGACGCAAATTCAAACCGTTATTTCAGTTTTGTTGATTTGCAATTAAAGTTTTCAATTTCGAAGATATCTAATGTGCTTAAATAATATTTACCGTTAAACAATTTTTCACCACTTCAAATTGAAATATTGTTAATTTTGAACGCTTTGAAATTTTGAAAATGGTTCACTTTTTGGTTGTAAAATTGATTAATTTTCAGTTTTAAATTCTTAGTAGTCAAAAAAGGAATTGAGGTATTTAAAAGAATATAGAATATTCCAGAAATCCAAGGAATTTAAAATATTCGAGGATTTCAGGAAATTTAAGAAATTCAGGGAATTCCGAATATTGAAAGAATCCAGAATATCTAAAGATTTGAGAAAATTCAGAGTATTTCAGGGATTTTAGAGCACTCAGGAAATTCAAGATATTAAGTGAATTCTGAATATTGATACAATTCGGAATATTCCAAGATTTGAGAAAATTCAAAGTATTTCAGGGATTTTAGAGCACTCAGGAAATTCAAGATATTAAGTGAATTCTGAATATTGATACAATTCGCAATATTCCAAGATTTGAGAAAATTCAAAGTATTTCAGGGATTTTAGAGCACTCAGGAAATTCAAGATATTAAGAGAATTCTGAATATTGATACAATTCGGAATATTCCAAGATTTCAGAAAATTCAGCGTATTTCAGGAATTTTATAACATTTAAGGAATTCAAGATATGAAGAGAATTCTCAGTATTCAAAGCATTCAGAAAATTTAAGAAATACAGGCGATTCCGAATATTGAAGGAATTCTAGATATTCCAAGATTTCAGGTAATTCAAAGTATTTCAGAAATTCTACAGTATTTAGAGAATTTGAGATATTTAGAGAATTCAGAATATTGAGGGAATTCTGAGAAATCCAGGATTTCACGATATTCAAGGAATGCAGAGAGTTTCAGGAATTAGCATTTAGGTAATTCAAGTAATTCAAGGAATTCAAAGAACTCGCCAAATTTAAAATTCAGAAAATTTAAGGAATTTAGAGATTTTTAGAAACTAAGAGAATTCAGAACATACAAGGAATTTGAGCTATTCAGAATATTCAGGAAATTCAGGGAGCTCAAAATATTTAAGCAATTCAGGATATCAGCATATTCAGGGAATTAAGGTCATTCAGAATAATGAAGAAGTTCAAGGAATTTACGAAATTCAGAGAATTTCAAGCATTTCAGAGCATGTAGGTAGTTTGGGTAACTTATTCCTAGAATTCACGGAACTTAGAATATTCAAGAAATTCATACATTAAATTTGTTATCTCTAAGTAGAAACCCTTATCTAAGAGAGTATATTTCACTAAATGCATAACCTTTAAATTACAACTTTACAGTTTCTCAAATGTATTCTCTAAAATATTTAAAGCAAATATTTGTTAGAGAAAATCATGTTCCGTCGACTTATTTGAAACCGTGGTTCGTTAAGGAAACTTTTAGTGACTCAAAGTCGTTATAAAGTTTCCGTTTACGGTTATATTATTCGTAACGGATGCTTAGAATTTATTTCAATTGAACAGGAATATTCTCAGGAACTCGCAAAGTTTGAAAGCCGCAATAAGATAGGAAAGGACGTAAAAGCGAAGAGTGAATTTAGTATGTTTCGAACAACGATAAAATATCAAACTCTCATTAAAGAAGTTTCTTGATCCTTCCTGGTTTCCGCTTTTAGTTATTTAATCTCATTAATTGATATCTATTTTAATACGTTGGGTTTAACATGGAAAGAAAGTTCCACGAACAAAAAAATTACGGCTTGGTGCGATATTTTGTTGGTTATCGGTTAAAGCACTTCTTGAACTTCAAGAGTGTAATTTTCTTATATCGCTGAATAAAGCTGCTTAACAGCCAGAGAATTTACACCTAAGCTGACCTTACATTTTACTACTACGCTTCTACATTACTTTGCATGACAACTTAGAAAGCTATAACCTATTGTGAAGAGAGAAACTTTGACGAAGAAATAAATAGTGGGCCGTCCATAATCGGGTCGTCCATAAACTACGTTAACAATTATAGGCTATTTTTAACCTCCCTCCTAATCCTAAAGAAAACTGAAGCAGCCGAAAATCAAACCTAAAATTCTGTCAAAGCAAAGGAAAGAGGGTGATTTTTTCCGAAAATATGGTAATGAAGAAGGAATACATTCTTTCAAATAAAATTACTGAAAATACCCTGTTGATAGCAATACGAAACACTTTAAGGTCTTAAGATTTCAAGCCAAATATATATTGAACTTCCAACAGACACGAATTACGTTTTAACGAAAAAGACGAATATTCCACCAAATAATAGTATATTGTGCTACGAGTGAGGAAAATGGTCGATTGTGAAAGAGCATTCATTTGACGCGCGAGCGAATCGAGCGCGGCAAGAATGAGAGTACAGAATCGACCATTCTCCGCTTGTGGCACATACTATTTAGTCCAACACCTACGCCATAAAACCGACTTTTTTCGTTTGAAAATAGCAACACGAGGATGAGTCACGGATATACATTGACTCTCTTGCAAAGCGCCCATCTGAGTTGTAGATGGCGCCACGTGACGGCTTATTCAATCACACATTCACGACAGAGCATCACGTTCTCCCACTGTTCCACGTACTTTTTCTCTCTTGTTACGAAGCTTTTCCTCACTAGTGGAAAAAACATGCTATGTTTCAACGCTTACGTCAACGATTGAGAAATTGCTCATTTTTCCACTCTTTTCAGAAGAAAAAAGTCGTCTTTTCGCGTAGGTATTGGACAAATAAATTTTCTACAAAAATTTGAATTTCCAACTCATAAAGGATAACTTACTAACCAAAAATGGAATGGGGCGATTTTGAGATAAAAAAATTAATTTTTAACGAAAACAAACACAAATTGTCAACAACATAAAACGACCAAAAAACATCCATTCTTCACAAAGTACATGAAGTTTCTACGAAATTGTTAAATGTTAAGGCCAAAAGGATGAGTTATTTGCAAAACGATTGGATTTTCAAGCCGAAAATATGATTTATTACAAAATTATTTATTTATTTGACAAAAATGTTGACTTTTCATTAAGATAGTTTAATTTTTAACCAAAAATAGTTTTTAAACCAAGAATATGAATTTTCAATAAAAATGTTTATTTTCAACAGAACAAGGGGGGGCTACGCCCACCTGCGCGCTTGGCGCGCCTACCCCCCATTTAACACTTAAATTTACAATTTACAGAATACTCACAGAATTTAACAATTCTATGGTTTCTCATAGTAGGTAACTTACAACGAGGAATCCAAAAGTGACCCTGGATTTGACCTTGAACCTCATTTTCAAGGTCATTTTCAGGACAGCTTTACTTTTTGAATGGGAACCCCTATTTTTGGTGCCAGGCTCAAAAAGAGCGGGAAATTTCACGTTCAAGTATGTGTTCAGGTCAGGGGTTAAATGAAGGTCAAAGTACGTTGTCATAGGACATCGTAGAAATCTCGCAGAATTAGTGAAAAAAATTAACCAAGGATTCCTACGAGGTCCCATGACAGCGTAATTTGACCTTTATTTGACCTGTAGAGGTAACGCTAACCGTTGACTTAAACACATACCCGAACGTCATATATCCCGCTCTTTTCGTTTCTGGCAGCAAAAAAAGGGGTTTCTATTTCGAAATCAAAGCTGACCTCAAAATAACCTTGCAAATTGGATTCAAGGTCAAATCCAAGGTCACCGTTGGATTCCGCGCTGCAAGTTACCTAGGGTATGGCCATGTTTTTTTAACAAACCACAGAGATTTCTAGGGGTTTCTATACTTTTTCGCCACCCGGTATATAGTGACCATGATCACTTTACTAAAAAATTCATTAAAAATTAAATGAAATTATTTCCAAAATGCACTACGTGGGAGTAATCAATATTGCATTTCAAAAAATCTATAAAAAAATTGTATTACACTGTTCATATATATATATAAAACCAAAATATCTACAAATTTTATAAAAATACATATAAACTATATTGACCATTATATATATTATCAATTGAATATGAGACCAAGAGAACATAGTTAATTGTTGATCAAAAATTTCTTTCCAAACAATATTTTAAATAATTTTATCATCTTTCGAATTATTCTCAATAAACAATTTATTAGGTTTTTCACATATGGATAGAGCTACATATAATTTCCATGAGAAATTGAAAGTCTATGAAAGTATATTCCCAATTTTCTGAAACTTTGACCTTGAGATTTTTCTATTGTAATTGCAAAAGCTAAAACAATTGGAAATTGTCTTCTATATAAAATAAATTGTAAAGAAGAAAATTCTCCAGAATCTAAAGTTATTTATGATATGAAAGATGTAGTTCCTTTTTTAGTACCAGTAATGACCAGAACTTTAATATTAAATTCATGGAATTGTAAAATTTTCAAACGTGTTTCATTACAAAGCCCATCATTGATACTTACATTCCTCAACAGCATTAGAATCGCTCCAATTTTTAAAGTTAATTTATGAATTGCTAAATCTGGAAATTTGTACGAATTTAAATATTAAATAGAAAAATTTAATTGAACATCCTCATCAGTTTGGTCCATTCATTTATTTTTGCATATTCTACAATATTACATATTTTCTCAAATTTTCTTCAATATTTTATGATTCAATTTACATATAAATATCTTCATTATAGCAAGCTAGTATTGCACAATTTGAAAAATCATCCTTTTCATTTATACCTGCACCACATATTTCTTTACATATATCATTTGTTTTCCAATTGTCGTGTATAGAAAAAGAATTAATACTTCCTTGTCCAATTTTCATAACAATTATAAAAAATCATTATTGCGCGATCACATATTTAATTTTAAATTCATAATTCTGAAATTTGTCGATAAATAAGAATATTTAATTGATTCCTGAACAATACTTTTCCACAACCATTTTTTAATTACAGGTAAAATTTGTCGAAAATCTCCACCAAATACTTTCTAATGCTTTTTTAGGAATCATAGACTCCTCATCCAAAATAATAAAGTCACATTTCTCCTAATTTTTTTTGACTGTAATTTAAAAAATGTAGTTTCGATGTATGTCAAATCTAATGGCTGTCATACCACCAGAGTAAAATTGATGCTATACCAGTCCATGCCATTGACAATACTTTTTTCCCATTTCCAATAAAATAATGTATTAATGTTCTATATAGAAAAGTGTTTTCTGTACCCCCAGGACCATCAATGAAACTCATTTTATGCTAAAATTTAATTATGTTTATAAAAATGTCATCTTGATCATCGTTTAATTTTTGCATCAATTTAAGACTGATTTCATTATTTTCTTTCCTGAATCATGATATTACACGCTTCTTCAAAAATGTTAAATATTTGAATACCAATTTCTACCAGTCCCATGGCTATAGCAGAATTTTGGAATTAATCATGGATAAAATTTGCAAATGTTTTCAAATCATTAAAACACGTTGCCCTCTGTACACGATTAAAAATAATTTCAAATGAAATCGCTCCACATCTTTTGCACTAACATTATTCATTCTACCAAGAGATTTTAAACAAACTCTTCGTTTGATCCAAATATTTTTAGACGAATTAAAATAATAAAATTTTGGTATATTATAATAAATTATATTTTTTATACTTTTAAATCAATGGAGGCGTCTATAAGGGCATATCTCACGTGTTCGAGGGGGTCAAAATGGGCGTATATCGCCTTTTCGAAGGGGGGGGGGGTCAAGAAGGGCGTATCACATAAGCTGGATTCTTGACACAGAGGCGACGGCGGCGGTGGCGACGAGATCTTATTATAATATAGGAAGATAGTTTAATTTTTTACAAAATTTTTAAATCCTCAACCAAACCAGATTAATTTAGAGCCAAAAATTTGCATTGGTAATTCTTAACGAAAAAGCTCTTTTTTAACGGAAAAGTTTAAATTCCTACGAAATTTTTTATTCCTCAACCAAGAAGATTATTTTTGGACCCAAGAAGTCGAACAAGAAAAAATTAGTTTCCAATCAAAGGTGGAATAGTTACATTGTTGGTTAAAAAAATTATTTCTCAACTAAAAAAAAGAATTTCCAATAAAATAATCAAATTCTGAACAAAAGAGATGAATTTTGAACGAAAATGATGAATCTTAAAAAAAATTCCTACCGAAGAGTTCAACCCGGAATATTATTTTTCAATCCGGAAGATTATTTTTATAAAAATTGAGTAGTTAAATTTTCAACCAAGGAGATGAATCTTCAAAAAAAAAATTTTTTTTATAAAGCAGTTCAACTTTTAACCAAATAGCTGAATTTCTAACCAAAGATGAGGGCTTTTCACATTTTTACATTTTCAAAAAAAATAATAAGATTTTCAACCAAGTAATAGTATTTTTATCCCAATAAGATGAATTCCGAACCAAAAATATGTAAGTAGACTTTTCGACCAAAAGTAGTTGATTTTTCCTGTTCAGTCTTATTAATTTAGTTCGCATTCAAGCTAAGAAATGAGAAAAATGATAAGTTTCTTAAAAACAGAGGCAAAAATAATTTTTTCAAATTTATCCTGAGAAAACAATGTAAATGTTATCTGAGTTCGTAACGTTATTTCCACTAACAAAATAGTTGAATTTTTATCCAAATACATTAGTTTTTAACCAAGAAAATTAATTTTATACCAAAGAAGATTGATTTTGAACAAAATACATGAATTTTCCACCAATCTGTTGAACTTTTAACTTGAAAATATAAACTTTCAACCAAATAATTAAATTTTCAACTGAAAAATATAATTTTTCTAGCAAAAATGGAAGAGTTAAGTTATCAGTTGAAAAATCAATTTTCAAGCAAAAATGAAACGGATTTTCAATCAAATAGTTAAAATTTCAAACAAGTAATAGAATTTTTAATAAAAAGATGTTAATCAAAATGGTTTGATGAATTGAATTTTTATGTTAGCAGTTTACATCGGAAAATGGTACTTCTAATAAAAAAATTACTATTTTTAAAAGATATAAATTTTCTCAACAATTGACGTTTTTCGCTATTGTTAGTGAAACAAATATACTTCAAACAATATTCACAACTTTTTAACAATTTTAGATTAGGTTGGCGTTTGAAGTACACCGGAAATCGGTATTTTTAGTAAAAAATCATTAGATTTCAAAGAATATTGAACATTTTTGTACAACTCTAGGTTCAGCTAGTGGTGTTCACCGGAAATATCGATACAGATTTCAAAGAAGTTTGAGAATTTTCGAACAATTTAAGGTTATGTTATGGGGTTTCACCGCAAATCGGTTATTTTAAAGATGAATAATTTGAATTTAAAAATCAGACTCACAATTTTGATTAACTGTAGTTTATGATCGAGTTTTTCGTAGGAAACTTGTATTTTTTAACAAAAATGTAATGCTTTGATTGTCTATACAAAAATATTATGTATAAATTCTAAGTTTTGAGTTTTTAAAATTTTCATTTAGACAAATTGAATAATTTCTGAAAAACAAGAAAAATCTGCCTTAGCCAGGATTTGAACCGGGAACGCCACTATCCACTAACCATGAGTAGAACGTTAACTAATTATTTCTCCGAAGTAATTGTTTTAATATAGAAATTTGTATTAATTAAAAATCTTCAACAGTTATAAAAAACGGTTTGGTTGAAAATTAATTTGTTTTTGTTTGAGTATTCCGTTATTTTGTTGAGAATTCCTCTTTTTGGTTGAATTCTATTGCTTTTTATCTAAAATTAAAGTCTTTTTTTGTTGAAATATTAACTATGACAATTTTTGTTGAAAATTCTTTTTTTTTATTGCAAATTTAACTATTCTCTTGAAAAATACTGATTTTTAGTTGAAAATTAAGCACTGGCTAGTAATACTAGTCAATGCCTGACTTTCAATTCTTTTCAACTATTTCGTTCATGGTTGAAAATATACCTTTATCGGTTGGAAATTCATGTATTTGGTAGAAAATTTATCTTCTTTGCTGGAATTTCACTGTTTCTTATCGAAAATGAAAATCTTTTTGGCCGAAGCATCAACTATCACACATTTAGTTGCGAATTCATTCTTTTTGGTTAAAAATTCTTATTCATCATCTTAGATAATAGATACTATCAAATACAAAAATTTTGGTATTAATATCAATTTAATATTTTAATCTAAACATTGCGTGAGAGAAAAAAATAATAATCGCTTGCGTATCGCACGTGCGTGTTTTCCAATCTTGATAGAAAAGAATACATGTTGAGTGAATATCGAATCTGAATTAATTCTGTATGAAAGTTTAATGAAGTAAAAAGATTGATTAGAATTAATATTTCAAAGTCACTCCAGAATTTTTTATCAACTGATCGATTGATTGCATTACCCGTCAAGACACCATTCGACATGAAGGAAACTTGAAAGTCCTTAATTTATTCAAAGAGGTTGAGAGTGGAGTTCTTAAGTAATTTTGTATTAAGGTAGTATAGCCGTCATTAAAGAGGGATTTGAATTTAAAAAAAAATCATCACATCAAGAATTAACGAGCAGAATAAATGTTTCTAAAAAATCATTTCATTCTCAAGGATAAACGAGGCAGATAAGGTCGGATTAAGAGGCTTTAAAACGTTGATTTGAATTGGACATTCATTCTCTTCTGCTTTTAAAGAACATCTTTAATGCAAAAAAATCGAAGAATGAGTTTTTTATATGAATAAAATCGTGATAGAAAGACAAATCTAAGTGTGCTAACCAGTTTTAAAAGTCTTTGATACTATAAATAATTATTATTGCATAATTATCTCGAGAAATGTCGTAATTTTTTTTTCTTACAAAACTTTTCAGTTCGAACATAAAATTAATATCAAACTAATTGTTTTGTCATTGCATTTATTACCAAAAATAACAGAAAAGAAAATCAAGGACAATATTTTTTACATTTTTTGAAAATCAATGTCTCAACTTCAGAATGAATATATAATATTTTTGTATAGACAATGAAACCGTTGCATTCTTGTTACAAAAATACCAATTTCCAATGAGCCGCATTAACATAAACTTAAGTTGTTCGAAATTGTAAAGTTAATTTTTCAAGTAAAATGATTTTTGTTTAAAATAACCGATTTCCGAAGACAAATGCTAACATACCCTATTATTTTTAAAATATTTTAAATATTCATATACATCTAATAACTTTTATTACCAATGGCTAATATAACCTTAAATTGTTCAAATATTGTGAATATTCTTGGAAATCTTATGATTTTTTATTAACAATGGCAACTTTTCGTCGGAAAACACAAACAGAACAACCAGGGGGATGGCTCTCCTATAAAGGCCTGTAGAATAAATGTGTCATGAGATTTGAAGACGGCCGAGTGGCGGCG
>JAABKJ010011188.1:0-10802 GCA_011634705.1 Andricus grossulariae
TGATCACTAGAGAGATTGATCAGCAGCCTGGGTCGGAGCAGTGTTGCGGAATGAACGTGTTATTTAAATAAGTAACATTACCACCGAGCAATTCACGCCTACCCCGAAAGGGAAACGGCTTAATGATATAATAATAATAAAAATATAGAGGTTCCGCAAGCCACCTGATGTTTAATACGTATTTCCCATTAGAAAAAAATACGTCTTTGTAATTTTTATTCAGAATGATCTATATTAGATGTATCGAATTGATCATCAACCTTTCTCTGCACAACTAGCCATATAATAAGAATTAAAAATTATTTATTGCATTTCGCTTCCCAAATCGCCAAAAAATCCCATAAGTGAAAAATTAGGTTTTGCGAATTTTTCTATTGCGACTAGAAATGCTTTTCCTTTTATTAGAATTACTTACAAAAAGAGTAAATAAGATACTCCTGTTATACATTTCTGGAAAAATAGTACGAGAAATGAACCTGAGATTCATTTTTAATGCCTTTCCTGGACAGACTTGAGGAAATTACATTGTTCATTTGAAATATCGCTCTTTTACGACGCTTATAAAGTACCCTTCGTTCTGAAATACCTACCTGCAGTGCAGAATCATCCACCATAAAAACTTTTTCTACCATTGCATAAGTGATGTTTTAAATATAAATTGTAATGCTCTTTCGTCAGGTAAATGAAAAGTATGACAATTTTTGAAGTTATCATTCGGAACTTACATAATATTTACGAAATTGTGTAAATCGAACTTGGAACTATGTGGAAAAGTAGTGTTGAGTGATGAACACCTTCAACTCGCGCGTTGGGAAAATGTGCTTTAAAAAATTCTTATTTTCCTAGTTGAAATTTGTCAATAAATATTTCTTTACTATATCAATTTTTTTATGTTATGAAGTTTTAAAAACGATCATTTTTGTTTAACGGGGTTCCGAAAGAATTTGCTCGGGTGTTTGATGCTTTTCTACAGGTAAAATTACATTAGAAAAAAAAAATTGGTAAATTTTTGAAAAACTGAGTCTTGTGTTTTTTAATTTTTTCAACTGGCGCAAAAAGATATTCATACAAAAAAACACTAACAGAAACCAAAATTGTTAAAATATTCCACATCTTGTTCGAATTATAATGAATTTTGTTTCAAAATACAAATTTTTGGTGTGAAACGCTAACATAACCCAGAATTGTCCAAATTTATAAATCTTCTTTGAAATCTGACTTTTTGTATTAAAAATACCAATTTGAGTAAAAAAACACTCAAATAATCAAAACAATTTTACAGATTATAAATCTTGTGCAAATTGTAATGATTCTTAGTTTAGAATCCGTAAAATACCAATTTTTTATGCAAAACACAAACTTAACCTAAAATTGTTAAAAAATTATAAACCTTCAAAATCTAATGATTTTGGGTTAAATTCTCGTTTTCTGATAAAAAAAAAAACACTAACAAAACCGAAAAACGTAAATTGTTGAAAATGTTTGAATCTTTGAAATCCAATAATTTCTGGTTAAAAATACCCATTTGCGGTGTAAAACCCTAAAATAACCTAAAACTATTGAAAATTTATAATTTTAATTATTTTTTTCATCAAAAATGCTAATAATAACCGGGGGAAACTAACACAACCTAAGACTTTTGAAAATTTTAAGTTTTCTTCGAAACTTTCTGATTTCATAAGAAAATTATTTTAGAAAAATACTAGTTTCCAGCGAAAAACACTAATATAAAACATGTTTAATATTTACAATAATTTATCAGATAATTTGAATTTGATATTTTAACTCTGTAAGTGCATTAAAAAGAACAAATGTTTCTCAATTCACACAAGTTGTTCTATGATTTTTCTTTTTGAAAGGGATTATTTGTAGATTTAATTATCCAAATTTGAGATTAAAGGTATAAAACGACATCCAGTGATGAAAACCTAATCAGGTTTAATAACAGTCATTGCGAGATTCTCATAGATGCATTTTTTCTAGAGTTTTTTTAAAATATTTTACCATGCGGTAGTTTTTATTATCAATTTTTTCAAGTAAAATTGAACTAATTATTTGTCAGTTGAAAGTTTATATTTTTTAATTGAAAATTCAACTACTTCTTCGGCAATTCATGTATTTTGTGTAAAATTTATGTTTTTTTTTAGTAGAAAATTAATCTTCTTACTTGAAAACTTATCCTTTTGGTTGAAAATTTGATTGTTTTTTTCATTGAAAATATTTTTTTTTTAATGGAAAACGTAATTTTGCCATTTTTTAGTGTAAATTAATTTTTTTAGTTGAAAATGCACCTCCTCGGTTGAAAATTTAACTATTTTGTTGAATAATTAATGAATAATTAATTCTATTTTTGGTTGAATTTTCTTAGTTGATGATTTAAGTAATGGGTTAAACATTTATCTTCAGTTGAAAGTTCCACTACTTGGTTGAAGATTCATGTATTTTATTGAAAATTCATCTATTTCGTCAGAATATTAATCTTCACGGTTGAAAATTCATGTTTTTGTTTCAAAATTATATTATTTTTTAAAAATTCAACTACTTTTGTAGCAAAATCAACTATTTGGTTTCAATCAAGTTTTTTGTTGGAAATTAATATGGTTTGTTCAAAATTCGTCTTTTTGAAAATTTAACTATTCTTGGAAAAATTTGCTTCTTTAAGAATTGATTTTCAAAATTGATAACGTGACTATTTCATATTTTGGTGTAAATTTATTGGTTGAAAGTTGAACAATTTTGATGTTTGATATTGACATTTATTTACGGTCAATACCTTTGTTGATACAGATTTGTATATTTAATTGCTATTATCTGATAAATGTTCTGATAAAACTTAAAAGCTTGAAAAACTTCCAAGTTAATCTGATTTGTTGAAAATTAAAGAAATTTATTAAAAAGTATCTATTGTTTTTGGTTGCAAAGTCAACTGTTCTGTTGAAAATTCGTATTTTCGGTAGAGGATTCAACTATTTTCTTGAAAATTCATTTTTTTGTTTGTTTTTTTTTTTGAATAAATCTCTCTGGTTGTCGAGAGAGCAATCTCCAGTGTTGATTGTATCATGTGCTTTCACAGGCTTGAAATTTATGTAAAACATAATCCTGGCGACTTCATCTCCAATAGTATTTTGGTGAGATCGGCGGAAGTTCGCCGGTTGAAATGGTATGATAAAATAGTAGTCATCCTAAACTCAATTTGGTGGAACAACCATAATCCAAAATTAGGTGAAACAGAATTTTAATAATTTAAGGGTGATTCGTCAAAAGTTTCTTTAGTGCAAAAAATAAATTGCAGTAGACTCAAAGTACCTTTAAAGAATTTTGAATTTGTATTTTCAAATATGCCTCAGAACTATCTAACCTATGGTAGAAATTATTTTTAAAATGTTTCAAATATATCTTGAATTTATTTGAATTCATTTAACTTGAATTCATTCCAAGTCTCCTAAATTATTCCTTGCATTTTTCATGATCAAAATTGTTAGATCTTAATACTAAACAATTGTTTAATTTATCTTCAATTTGAGCAAGTTTCGTTGAATTTAAACTGAATTTCTTTAAATTCACTTGACTAAATTTGAATTCACTTGAATGATCTGGAATTTATTTAAATTCACTTCAATTTCATTTAGTTCATTTTAAAGACAGTTTGGTAGTAGAATTCTCCACTATCAAAATTTGGAATTACATTCTCGTGAATTCAGATATACATAATTATATTGTAAGTAATGATTCACATTTTCCGATTTCTTAGCTTAATTTGAATACAAAATAATTGATAATTTGTGTCGGCTTGGATACATGAAATTGTTTAAGACTTCTCGTTTAACCATAGAATTGATCAACTTTTAAGTTGCCTCCGCTCTTAAGCTAATATCATTAAAATTTAAATTAATGTTAATTTGCTGACTTTGAACCCATTTAGTTAAATTTTTCAAATTAAAACAAAAAATTGATTAATTTTTTTATCTGATACAAATATCCTTTTCTTAAAAATTTGTGGTCACGAGATATCGCAAACATTGTTGCCGAAAACCTTATTGTTTTCGACACTGCGTGAATATTATTTTAGTGACTGCTTTCAGTTATGATTTTGTAAAATTAAAAAAATGTTTACCGTTAAAAATTATGAATTTTCTGTACTTTTGTAAATCACAATTTCTAAATGAGAAATTTTAATTGTAAAAATTTAATTCAAAAAGAGAAGATTTAAATTGAAAAAGATTCTTTGATAATAAAAGCAACAATTTTGTTTTTAACCTCTTGACCACATGTTTTTGAAATGACAAAAAATTTGTTCATTGATAAACCCTTGACCATATTAAATGAGGTTATATGTATGTATTTATTGAGACGATAAAAAGTTTTTTTTCGAATCTAAACACGCACACTACCCTAAGTTATAACTTTTGAGTCAACAATTTATTGAAAATTCAGCAATTATATTTTTATACATATAGAATTATCCCCAATAAGTAGGAAAAGCTTATTATTTTTCTTAGACATAAGATAACAAATTTCCATTGAGTATTTAAAATTATGTCAATATACAGGAGGATAATTTTATATGTATAAAAATTTAATACATGCATTTTCAAGACATTGAGAAAATTGAAAAACAAAAAATCAATTAATAAAGACAAAACTCAAATAGGAAACATATCAATCTTATCCTGTTTAGAACTTTTGTTGGACAAATTTGTTGAATGAAAAGGTACAATTTAGGCTAGTGAACTTGTTCAGATTCGAAAATCATTTTTTGTCTTACAAAATGAATCACCCTAGTATTTTATCTCTTCAAAAAGATTATAAACCTTTTCCATCAATAAAATCAATCAAAATTTTCAAATAAGTAATTCTATTTCATGACGAAATTTGTTACTGAATGTTTCTAAACTTTAATGATAAAAGAGAAAATTTCAATTTTAAATGACTTTTTAACATTGGGAAATAATTCTCTTCTTAACATTTACCTACCAAACTATACTTTGTGAACTTTTTCACACTTTCAAAGAGATGAGAAAAATGAAATTATGGACAGAAAAATAGAAGTTCTTAATTTACGAAGTGAATTGAAAAAGAATCTGGAAGATTTTATGACAATCTTTAATTTTTCAGGATTTTCAAAAAATTTTGGGAATCTTGAGTTATTCTAAAAGATATTTAGAATTTTTGAAAAGATTTCGAAACATTTAAAATAAAATGCAGAATTTCGAAGATTTATAAAAGGAAGGTTTTTTAAGAATGTTGAAAGGCGTCACGAGAATAAAATAATTTCTTCAAAATTCATGGGAAAATTTTAAATTATTATTTTTTGGAAAATTCTTTTAGAAAATATTTAAAAAGATTCAAAGTGATTTCTCAAAGTTTCAAAAAAGAATATCAAAGATTTTTAAGTAAAGGTTTTAATTTTGCAAGATGACAAACTTTATGAAAAAGTTCGAGTAAGTTGGGGAGAAATTTAGAAGTCTTGAAAAGATTCGAAAGTAATTCGAAACTTGTAAAAGATTGAACAAATTTGAAACAAAATGTAGATTTCTTAAGATCTCGAGAAATAATTAAAAAACTTTTTAAGTATTTTGAAAGGTTTAAAGAGAATACAGAAATGTGCTCAAGATTCCTGGGAAATTTTTTTAATGATTTTTCAGTGTGAAAAATCAATTTTACGAGAATATTTAAAAATATTACAAAAATGGGCGCAAAAGAATATGTAAAATGTTAAGGCAATTTTTTTAATTTTGCTGGATTTTTTTCTAAAATTTCAGGAAAAATTCGAATCATTTTATAAAATATTTAAAATATGTTTGAGAATTTTATAAAGTTTTCAAGATATTAAGAAAATTTTAATGCTTGAAAATATTTCCGAAAATTTATTCAATATTTTTAAATATCTTCCACACATCTAAAAGTACTAAATATATTTTAAACTCCTTGAATTTTTCCTAAAATTTGGTAAAATCCTGTAACATAAAAAAATTGTCTTTACATTTTTCTAGATTCTTTGCCGGCCTATCTGAAATCTTCAAAAATCTGTTAAAATTTTCTGAATGATCTTAGGAAAATTATATTTATATAACCTAAAACCTGAAATCTAATTTGAGCTCGAATTAGGTGTTCAAAAACTATTAACAAATAAACAGTAATTCGAAATTTTTATTTTGCATTAAAAATAATTGTTTGAAATCGAAAAACTTCACGCATCCGTAGCACACGATTGATGACGCTAGTAAATTAAAAAAATTAAAATAAATGTAACGCGTTACTTCAATTAAAATAAATTCTAGATAACTTTATTAAACAAGTTTTCATTTGCGTGAAGCTTTATCCTAATTTAATTGGGAAAAAATCTTTCCAAAATCAATTCCAAATTCATTGAAAGCGAAATAGGACCCATTTAATTTAATTTTATATAATTAAATTTTACTATATGCACATTATAAAGGACTCTAACCGGGAAAGATGTATCGCCTACTAAGCTAGAGAAAGTCTTCGTTTACATATTTAATCAGTTACAACTGTTTGTCGCTTCCGATGAATTCAGAAATAATATCACCCATTACCTGTTTGTCGCTATAATTTATGAAAACATACCCAGGGTAAACATTATTTTCTATAATCGTAGAAAAATATTGTTAGATCCTGATGACATTATTTTATGTAAACATTGCAAAAGTTTGATGCTGGCTGATTAATCAGCCTTTTTATGGAAAATATCGGATTTCTCATTAAAATAAATGTCGGCGACTTTTCTCTAGAAAGGCTTAAACATAATAATAAATTTTCTTTGACGCAAATACGATTTAAAGCTGAATGTGTGCCTTAAAGTGGAGGGCACTCCGACGTTTTTAAGTACCGAAAAATTAAAGTTACAAAGTTGTCCATTTTTTCAACAATGAGACATTATTCGGCGTTAAACAGTATTCTGAAAAAGCACTAAAATGTATGCATTTAAAAATTAAAAACATCTATTGTGAGATAAAAAAATTAAGTAGTTGCTATTTGACTTTACCAGGTTGTCTATCCGACGGATAAATTAAAATTCCCGGTAATTTTCCCGTTTTCTGCCTGTCAATTTTTAATTTTTCCCCGTTAATTTGGAAGTGTTCAAAATATTTGAATGATTTTAAACGACTTTTAAAGATTTCGAGTGATTTCTAATCATTTTTTAGGATTTCAAAAATATTCCAACTGCGAATCAGAATTATGTATATTCACACCATTTTCTATTATAATTCAGAAATATTATTAACTCCCTTCTTCCGTGATTTGGAACAAGGAATTTTCAAAATCTGTCGAACTCTGACTTGGAACAGGGATTGTTTTGGTAAATTCAGTATCTGAAATTACATTATTGATTGAATAAAAATTATCATCTTTTTTAACAGGCAGCAACGAAATGAAACGAAAATTTCGGTCAGATGCCTGTTCCCTTTATCCAAAATTTTGAAGAAGGAAGTTTCAAATTGTGGCGAATTCTGACTTGAAACAGGGATTTTTTTTAAAGTCCCTTTTTCAAAATCAAAATAAAAATTCTTTTTTCCAAACTCCCGTTCCATGTCAAAATTTCTTCGCTCCAAAGTCAAAATTATAATTTTTTACGAAATTCCCTGTTCATAAGTCAAAATTATCATTTTTACGAGAATTTCCTATCCAAATCGTCAAAATTATATTGCTTCATTAAATTTTCCTGTTCCGAACTCAAAATTATAATTCTTTACTAAAATCCCCAGTCCCAAAGTAAAAATTATGATTCTTCACGGAAATTCCCTGACTGCTAAATTCAAAATTATATTTCTTCACGGAAATTCCATGTCGTAACAAGATGAGCTAAACAACAGAAAATAATTTTGAAAAAATAACAGAAAAAAATTCCAAAATTATATTTTTAGCAAAAAAAATTCTCCCGGCTTCAAAAATTCTTTAGCCCGCTTAAAGATGATCAGATATCTTCCTTACATGAACAGAGACTGGAAAAAAATATGAGGAAAAAATAAAAAATGTTAGGGGATTTTGGAAAATCTTTTTAATTTTTTCCATCAAACTTCGAACAAATGAAAACAATATTTTTTGAGAAATTCCCTCATTTTTGTTCTTTCTAATGATAATAAAAATAATTTTCAAGGCCGGGAGAATTTTTTCCCCTAGAAATCTCTTTTCTTTCCACAGAACTTATTCATCAATCATATATGAAATCAATTTGAATTTGCATATTAGGGGCCATACATAAAATAGTTATTACCCAAGACACCATCATTTTCTATTTTACACATTAAATATTGAAGGGTCTTCAAAAGCGAATTTTACAAATTAGAGAATTTTAAATTGTAAATCTCAAAAATTGAAAACTATTGACTTCTAATCTTAAATAACATTCAAATTTGAGAATTTTGATCATTTTCAACTAAAAACATTCCACATTAATGAAACTTCAATTGTAAATCTTAAAAAGTGAAGAATTTTAAACTATAAAAATTCCAAACGAATGAATCTTCAATTGTAGACCTAGAAAATAGAATAATTTTATATTGCAAATTGTTAAAATTGAACAATTTTCAAGTGCGATTCTTTGAAATTAAACTATTAGAAAAAACGTTTAAAATTACATTCCTTCAAAATATAAATCTTGAAAATTAATTAATTTTCAATTTTATATTTTTAAAATGTAAGAATTTTCAATTGTCATTCTCCGACACTGTAGAAATATTCATAGTGAATCATTAAAATTGATGATTTTTCAATTATTAAAACTCACATGCAATTAAAAATTATGTAAGCTTTCTTTTATAATTAAAAATTATGTAATTCTGATGATTTTCATTTGAAAATCCTTCAATTTGGAAGATTTTGAGTTGAAAACTCTTTACATTTAATCTTCAAATACATTCAATTTCAGAATTTTGATTATTTTAAACTATAAACATTTCAAATAATTGAATCTTTAATTGTAAGTCTTAAATATTGAAGAATTTAAGCTTGTACTTTATTATAGTTATTTTCACAAATATTTAATTTGTATAGATTCAACGAAAAAATAGTTTATCTTTAAAATTTTACTTAACTCCTAAATTCATAAATTCTGTAAGATAAAAAAAAGATTTCACAACTGTCGGTAAAATATTCTAGCGTTGAATAGAATAATTTTGCAGATGTAAAACGAACAATTGTGCTTTCTAATATCGTATATTTAAAGAGAAAACGGGAAATTTTTTCGAGGATAAGGGAAAAAGGGTAATTTGAAAAAAGGTTTTGCTATTTGAAAAACAGCGGGTGATGCAGATTATACAATCAGGTAAAATGAAGTGAGCATCATTTGTTTTAAGAGATTCTCGACTGTTTAAAACATAGCAATGTAAATCAAAATGTCAAGTAACGTGTGAATTGTAGAAGACATTTTTTTTTAATTAATTTACGAATAACAAAATTTTCGGTCATCTGTAATGTCAGTACTTTGGTTCGAATAAAAATCCATAGTAATAGCAACGGGACGAGGTATTTTCTCTAAAAAATGGCTAGATCACATGGGTGCAGAAGTAGAAGCCGAAAGCGTAGGAGGAGGTCGAAGAATGGATTTATAATTTTCTTTTTGAGAGTTCTCAAATGCATGCCCACAGCTTGTGTTACCAAAGTTGCACAAGTTGCAGGAAAACGCTGGCGATGCATGTCTGATAAAGAAAAGTGCAAGTACCTCTCATTGGCCAGGAAAACGTGCAAAAGGCGCTAATTGTGTCTTTTTTCCAAAAGTACGTTTAAACTTTATTGTACTATAATTTTTCGTATTTGTAGTTTGGATAAATTCATATTAAAATAAGATTATTTTTCTGAATTTATAGAATTCATTTAAATAATCATATATTTGTAATAATTATTACATTTTCTTAAAAGTGAAAAGTACAGTAAATTATATTTGATTAGGTGCCTTCAATTTTAAACTTCGAAATCGGCCGTTCGTGCCTCTGGATTCTTCGCCAATTTAAGTTTGTCACGAAAAGAATGACAGATGCAGAAATCAGCATTTGGACCAATCTCAATACCACATTCCAGGGTTAATAAGTTTCTTGTAAACTGTGAAGGTATCAATTATTTCTTTGAAATAAGAAAACCGCAAGTAATGTCTTCCATCGCATTTTTTAACCTCAATTTTTTATCAATGTCTCTTGTTTTGTAAACCATGTCCAATACATTTACAATATTATATAATAATTAGTGCATTTTTCATTAAACGCTTTACGCTTGGACGCTCTTACGGAAGTAAGAAAATATCGTTAAATATCAAAATATAATCCAATTTATATAGAATAATGTTTTCTGAAATAAAATAACTGACATCAAGGTATCCAATTTTGTTAGTTTGCTGCAAAAGATTTTCTCTTTGACCGAAAAATAATGTGATTACGAAAATGGAAATTGCGTCACTTATCTTATGAGAACCCTTCGTTCACATTTCAATTTAGTAAGAAAAAAAAATTCACTTTTTTTTATTTCTCTGGGGTCAGACATAAACTACGTTGCCAATTTGAGAATGGAAAAGGGGTGGGGGTTCAGTGAAAGTAACGTTACGAACTTAAATAACATTTATTACGTTTCCTGATGATAAATTTAAACAAAGTTTGTGAATTTTGCAAGAAATGTTAAATTAAAATTAATTAATTGAAAATCAGTTGAAAATTAATTTCCTTTTAAGATGCATCATTTTAGTTGAAAATTTATCTCTTTTGTTGAAAATTTAACTATTTTGTTGAAAATTCGTTTTTTTTTGTTTTTTTTTTTTCTGTTTTAGTATTAATTTTTTCAACTAAAATGTAACT
>JAABKJ010011189.1:0-10802 GCA_011634705.1 Andricus grossulariae
GATACAAAATATCTGAGGACGATCCACTGCTGTACATCGGCTCAGTGTTCAGCAACGCAAAAGATTGCGGTGGACTTGTTTCAAAATTTTTTTATAAAGTAACTCTGTAAAACTAACGATAATTGTTTTCAAATATTTTAATAATAAAGTTTAATATTCTTAATTAATTATTTACTTTTTTATTGAATAAATAACATTTTAGTAATATTTTCATAAATAAAAATTAGAAGGGGTCTGACCGTGGCCAGTTCGAGCCTTCCTTATGGGTACTCCAGTCTGGCCCTGATCGGATTAGGCGTTTCATTTCGAGTCTGGCCCTGACTGGGATGCCCGATTGGGACCAGGTTCTGCCAGATCTGGTCCCGACCAGGGCCACTCCGAAATTTCTGCACGGGCTTTAATGAAAATTGCATCTTTCTGGGATAAAAGTGCAACTGTTTGGTTGAAACTTCACAATTTTGTTAAAAATTGATCTTTTTTGCTTAAAAATTCAACTATTTTTTAGAAAAATTATCTTTTTAATTAAAAAAGTTATCTATTTTATTCAAAATTTCATCTTTCTTGGATATTTTTTTTTAATATTTTGGTTGAACCACTTTGTTAAGAAACAACTTTTTGTTGAAGATTTATATTTTTAGTTGAAAATTCATCTCTTTGATATAAAGTTGAACTATTATTTTGAAAATTCAACTATTTTATGGGAAGTTTATCTTTTGATTGAAAATGCAAAGAACTGTTTGGTTGAAAATTCATCTGCTTTGGTTGAAAATTCAGCTGCTTTGATTTTTGACCTAACTGTTTTATTGGGAATTGGTCCTTTTTTATTCAATTCAGCTGTTTTTGATTTTATATAAAAATCTTTTCTTGCTTAAAACATCAACTATTACATTTTTCGTTGAGAACTCATCTTTTTTCGTTGTAAATTCAATTACTTGTTCGAAAGTTGAACTACTTTGTTAATTAATAAAAAACAGTAATATTTTACCCCACTCCATGGTCTAACGTTGTTTCTGAATGAGATTGGGAGGGGGGGGGCTGCAAATTATACGGACCCTAAAGAGAGTAATTTTTAGTTAAAAAAATTACTTTTCATCCAAAAACAAAACTAATTTTCAAGTAAAAAGGATAATTTTCAACTTAAAATAGGATAGTTAACTTTTCAGTCAGAAAAATGTATTTTTAATTAAAAAAACAAACTAGTTTTTAACCGAAAAAAGTAATTTTTCACCAAAAAAAGATGAATTGAAAAAAAAAATTGATTTTCAACCAACAAGACGAATTTTCAACGAAATACATGAATTGCCGCAAATGTTCCTAAAAATAATATATATTTGATAATATTTGCTGAAATATAAAAATTTCTATTTTCATTAGCAAATTAGATGAACAAATTTAAATTTTGGAAGCTAATAAGTAATTTGTTCCTTCCATTCAAATAGGTGGAGATTAAGTTGAAAGTCTAACTTAGTCTAAAATATTAATAAGAATATATTATTAAACATTTTTAGAAACAATTTATCATAGTTAAGTGTCAATTATAAAATATTCCAGGAATTTTCACTGAGTGAATCTTTGCATGCAGTGTTATTATTCATTCTTAAGCTATTTTGATTTATAGAAACCGATTTTTTTCTCCATGTGACTGCCCAATATTTTTAATTTGTTTATCTAAACTGTTTATTAACATTTAAATTGTTATATTTCACCAAATATTATCAAAAATATATTATTTTTAGTAAGATTTGCAGCGATTCAGAAAATTAAGGGAAATCCAAACCTGAAAATACGTCAAGTATATATTGCCACAAACACTATTTACAACAATGGTTATTCTTAAATTTTCAACTATTTTTGTGATTCAGCGTGATTCTTACATTAATACCGTCGCCAGTGCTGCAACAACGTATATCTCATTTTTGCTGACTTTTCATCAGAAGAGCCGAACATTGATATTTTCATTTGAAATTTGATATTTTCTAAAATAGTTAGAAATTCAACTATTTGTATGAAAATTCATAATTTTTTGTTAAAAAGGCAACTGTTTGGTTGTAAAATAATTTTTTTTTTCTGAGGATTCAACTGTTTTATTGAAAATTTGTCCTTCCTGGTTGCATGAATTAAACTTTGTGGTTAAAACATGAATTATTATATATTTCGTTGGGAATTTATCTTTTTTGGTTGAAAAATCGACTTGTGGTTTAAAGTTCAGCTACATTAAAATAAAATGAATTTTTGTATTAGTTTCAAGTTCATATTTTCGAGTTGAAAATTCAACCCATTTCCTATACATGTATGGAAAATGTGTCTTTTTGGCTTGAACATTCAATAATTTGCTAGAAAATTAAACTATCTGGTTGAAATATCAGTTATTACATTTTTCGTTGAGAATTCATCTTTTTGGTGTGATTCAACTGTTTTTTATTTAAAATTTAAATATTTTTCGGCTGGAATATATCAAGTATTACATTTTGTATTGACGATGAATCTGTTTTGATTAAAAATTCGACTACTTTGCTGCAAGTTGAATACCTCTGTTAAAAATTAATGTTATTTGTTGAAAATTTATGAATTTAGTTCAAAATTGAACTATTTTGTTGAAAATTTAAATATTTTGTTAAGAGTTTGACTATTTTGTTGAAAATTAAAATATTTCGTTGAAAATTTAACTGTTTTGTTGAAAATTTGTCTTTTTGGATACAAAATTTGTCCTTTAGATCCTTTAGGATTGAAAATTCAACTGTCTTCTAACAAATTCGGCTTTTTGGTTCCAAAATTCAACTATTTGGTTGAAAGTGCAACTTTTTTTTGTTGAAGTTTAATCTTTTTCGTTTAAAAATTCGACCACTTGGTTGAAAATGTAACGGATTGGTTGATTATTAATTTTGTTGTTGTTGAAAATGCAACTGTATGGTGGAAAATTCAGTTTTTGGTTAAAAATTTAGCTATCTGGTTGAAAATTTCTTTCTTTTGATTGAGGATTCAACTACGTATTAGGTTAAAAAATCGTATTTTTTGGTGGAATTCAACTGGTTAAAAATAAGTTTTTTGCTGTGGAAAATGAATTTTGTAAACGGATGATTCCACTTTTGGTTCAAAAACTATTTTTTTTTTAGTGGAAAATTCAACTATTTGGCTTCAAATTCCTCTTTCTCAATTTCCAATTAACCCAATTGGTTGAGGATTGAACTATTTTGTTAGAAATTCGTTTTTTTCTCGTTTAATTTAACTGGTTGAAAATTCGTCTTTTTGTAGAAAATTCATCGTTTATGGTAAAAAAGTCATCTTTCTTGGTTAAAAATTAACTTTTTCGTTGAAAATTCCGCTTTTCTGGTTGAAAATTAAATAGTGTTTTAAAAAATTCTTCATTTCTGCTTAATTCAACTGTTTTCGGTTAAATTTGAATCTTTATTGTTTGAAAATTCGACCATTTTTGGTTGAAAATTTAACTACTATGATACAGTTGTCTCTTTTGGTCGAAAATTCAACTACTTTGTTGAAAATGTTGTCCTTTCAAATTAAAAATTCATCTTTTATGGCAGAAAAGTTATCTTTCTTGGTTGAAAATTCATCTTTTTGGCTTTAAAATTCAATTATTTGGTTAAAAGTGGAACTATTTTGTTGAAAATTCATCTCTTTTGCTTGAAAGTTCAACTTCTGAATGCAACTGTTTGGTTAAAATTTAATTTGTTGTTGTTGAAAGTTCATCTTTTTAGATTAAAAATTGATCGAGTTTGGTAGAAACTTTTGTTTGGTAGAATCGAGGGTAGAATATTGAACTATTGTGTTGAAAATGCAATATATATTTTGTCTTGAAATCTTAAGAATTTAAAGTTTTTTCATATTGAATTCAATATAGTATTTACATTAATTTTATTTGAAAGAATTTATTTCCTCATTTTTCCTATAGACAAATTACTTGGCTAAGTTACTTTTCGGGACGGAGGGGGGGGGGGGTATAAGACAAAACTACTTTAAACTAATTTATTCAGTGTTTTTTACAAGATTATAAATTTTTTTCCCCCGAAACTTTATGAAATGATAAACAAACATGAAAACAGACGTCTTTGCACTCTTCTTTTTTGTAAAAAGAATTAAAAAATGTTAATTCCTGTTTTAACGATCTAATAATTTATTTTTAATTTTTTCAAAAGTAGAGTGTACATACGTAAGTTTTTACCTTATTTACCATTTCCTGAAAAATAAAAGCGAAAAATATTAATTATAATGGAGAAAAACTCGGAGAAACTGATATAATAGCTCATATGGTAAGTACGGACTAGACTAGTCACTAGAATACGAAGACCAAGAGTCCCAAGATCAACACAGGATTAGCGAGCCACTTGACTTCCCTTTCAAAAAACTTCTTTTCTGTAAACACCAGTCACAGGATACCAGAACTCTTATGGGGGCAAATACCCTCCGAAATTCAGTAGTGTAACTATTGTAAATCCCAATCGTGGGACTGGAGGGGGGCTATACTTTCTTAGGTGGCCTATATTATTTTTGTATTTATACTGAGTACACTTAGAAATTTCCTGAAATTTCAGTCAGTTTTCAATTACTTATGTTACTGAAATTTCATAAATTTGGCTTTGAAAATTAATTTGAGACCATATATTCATTAATTTTCAGTCACACGAAACTTAATTTTGAAGCAAAAGTTATTGAAATTTCATAAAATTGACATGCTTCAATTGCCTGTACATAAAATATTATTGGTGGTTGAATACATTTCACTGTGGTTTACGTAAATTTTAAAAACATGCATTGAAAATGAACTAACATTTTTTATGAAATTGAATAAACCTAAATGAAAATATAAACAAAATTTCAAAATAATTCATGATATGAAATTTAGAAGCTTTGTATGTGATATATTTTTCCATCGATTAATACATTTTTTGCAATTACATGTACAAAATTGGGTTTACTTTGTCATTTCGAAAGAAGTAATTTCAGAGAACTGTTCTTAAAAAAGTTTCACTATTTACATTGAATATACATATAGGATATTCATGAAGATTAACAAAAAATTCAATGCACTATCTCTTAAAATAGTTTCAAAACTTACATTGAAATTTCAATAAGGCTATTTAAATTCAGTGTTGCATGAAATTTCATTGAGTTTTTCACTAACCGTATAGTGTTAAAAGCTTTACTAACATTTTCATGAAATTTCATGAACTTGCTTCTAACAATGTACCTAAAATAGTTCAATAATGTTTCTCTTTCAGATTTTAAATGATTAAATGTTTGCAAGTACAGTTTTTAAAAAAGCATATACCTAAAAAAGTCAAATTGTGTCACACAATTGCACAAGAAGGCTTAAAAAGAAGTATGTTTTTAAAAAATCAGTTAAAAAAAAACATATACTCAAGAAATTCAATTTGTGTAACATAATTGGACAAAAGGAAATGATTAACTTTTTAAAGGTGCGTATGCGTATGTTGCATATATAGTAAGATATAGACCTCCGTCGAACATATACTCTTAGAAGAAAGTTCATGAAATTTCATGCAACACTGAACTTTAAATAGCCTTATTGAAATTTCAATATAAGTTTTGGAACTGTTTTAATAGATAGTGCATTGAATTTTTTGTAAATGTTTATGAATATCCTATGGATATTCAATGTAAATAGTGAAACTTTTTAAAGAACAGTTCTCTGAAATTAGTTCTTTCGAAATGACAAAGTAAACCCAATTTTGTACATGTAATTGCAAAAAATGTATTAATCGATAAAAAAATATGTCACATACAAAGCTTCTAAATTTAATTTCATGAATTATTTTTAAATTTTGTTCATATTTTCGTTTAGCTTTATTAAATTTAATAAAAAATGTTCCTTCATTTTTAATGCATGTTTATAAAATTTACGTAAACCACAGTGAAATTTATTCAGCGACCAATACTATTTTATGTACAAGCAATTCAAACATGTCAATTTTATGAAATTTCAATAACTTTTGCTTCAAACTTAAGTTTCGTGTGACTGAAAATTAATGAATATGGTCTCGAATTAATTTTCGAAGCCAAATTTATGAAATTTCAGTGACATAAGTCATTGAAAACTAATATATAAAGTCTGGAGAAGCCTACAGAAACATTAGTAAAAACAATTCCGCTGATTTTTTCAGCTGAATACATCATGAGCTACGCATTTTTTTACTAATTCCATTAGTGAAATTGGACTGAAAATTAGTTCAATGTTGAATTATGGCTGAATAAAGCAATTAAGTGAATGAATTTATGTACTAATATGCTAATTTAAAATTATTCATTTTACTTCTGATAGGAATTAAAATTTAAAAATATCATATGGTTTAAATAGTTAGAAATTTTCAGAACCAAAATTATAATGTTTCGCTTAAATTAATAAAAAAAAAAAAATACATCTACTTAACCATTCTACTCACTCAGGTGCTATAGTGAAATGACTGTGATTGCTTACCTGAAACAAAAGAAAAGAAGAATTAGTTAATACAGGGATTTCTGAATTTTTTAAAGTGTCAATTTGGCAAAATTTGAGTAATTTAATCAGTCATCAACATTTCAACTGATCGATCAGTTATTTTCTGAGAAATTGAAATAGATTGACGAAAGTAGTGAATTGTCGCTCACTGAAAACTACTGAATGGATCAGTTATGAAAAACTGACAAATGATTAATTTAATAATTATTGTTTTACTGAATAAATCAGTCAATTTTTACTAACTGTCAGTGACCAAATCCTTGTTACAGAAATTAATCAAATTTGACTGACAAGTAGTTTAACTTCACTCATATTGAAAGAGAAATCTGAATCAGTAAATCTCAATCGGTAAAATAGGTTTGACTGATTACTTCATTGAAAATTTCATTGAAAGTTAGTAAAATTTCCAATTGTAAGTATTTCTGTAAGCCAAAAATCTAAATGTAAATACTCTAAATTTAAGTAATTAGTGAAAATCGTTACTGATTTGATTCAATTATCCGTTTTTAGGATGGCCGCTGGACCGGGAAAACGAAAAAACCGGGATATAACAGTGAATTTATTTTGTTACTAAAAATTTTTCAAACTTCTAGAAGAACAATGTATCCAATCTTTTACTTTTAAAATTTTCTATTTTGGGCCTTTTTCTTGGATGAAAAACGTTTTAGGTTGATCATTCGATCAACTGTTAATTTGTATTTTGTAACCAGAAATATTATTTGATATGTTTAATTTATAAATGTTAAAAATGTAAAATTTTGCGCTAATAAATGTGGGTAAAGTAGGGATCGGATAAGTTTTACTTTTACATGGCATTTCAAATTCAACTAAAATGATGGTTTTGAATGCGCAATTCTAAAATATAGTTTAATTTTTGAGGCTTATAAATGGATGTTTCTAATTTCGAATTTTACAATTTTGTTAGTTACAAATCCAAATATTGGAAATATTCAGGAAAATTTCACTAATAAATTTTTAAAAATTGTAAAATTTCATATTGGAAGCCTTGATAGTCAGCTTCGAATTTATAATAATTTTAAATTCAAATATTCTAAATGGTTTAGTTTGCATTTTAAATATTTCAAACTAAACTTTAAAACAACAATTTCCAATTGAAAGTCTTAAAATTGTGCAATTTCAAAAATTGGAATCATAGCGATATTATACTGTTTTGTATTATTTTTTGTCCGATTTTAAGTTAAGGATTAAAAAAAAATGAATCATTTGAAACTAGAAAATATTTATTTGAAAAATTAAAAGTTAAAATTTGTTTTGTTTAAAATAAAAATTAAAAATAGATGAAAATAGATCTACTTAAAATTCATAGTTTAGTAATTGAATAATTTCTTAAATTTTAAATCGATAAAATTTTAGAATTCTGAACTTACATCTTGAACGTTGAATTTTACCCATTCCTAAGTTTTAATTTTGTAATTAAAATTTAAATGGTTGAATTTTGAAAAGTTTAATCGACAATATGAAAACTGTTCAATCTGTTCATTTATAAGCGATTTTAATTTACATAAAATATTTGTAATTTCAAAGGGTATGAATATAAAAAAAATAATATCTATTCCACAGTACGTAGACGTTTTTTTATTTTAAATGTTTTCCATTTTAAGTTACTTCATTCTGTACGTTTTTTTTTCGAATTTTTTCAATTTTATAGGTTTATAATGGAAAATGTTTCTGTTTTGGACAGCAAAAATAACAGTAAATTTATTTTTGATCTTATGAAAAAATTTCTAATCAATTTTTCTATTAAATAAGAATTTTTTCACATAATAACAGTTCAAAATTCTAGAATTTCCAGTGTTTTAAATTTGAAACATTCAATTTGGTTCTTAATTTCATATTATTAAATTTTAATAGCTTCGACTTAAAAGTTATTTAAATTCAAAGGTTTTCAATTTTAAATTATTCAATTTTAAACGCTTTTATTTAGAAATGAGACCAGTTCACGTCCCCCATCGTTGACCCTCCCCCCTCCTTGTTCAGAGATTTTTGCATTTGCATTTGTTTATCTATTATATGTTTAACCAAAGTATGAGAAAATAGAGATTTTTCACAAAATAATTATTTACTCTTCAACAACGGTTTGCATATAATGAAAATCATCTTTAATCGATGCAAGGGTACTTTCAGAATACAAATAATTTGATTATTGTATGTTTCAATTATTATAAACAAATTAGATTAAGAAATAGACAAATATTGTAATTTTTGTTGAAAAAAATTGGGGATTGCCAAAGGGAAAATGCTAAAACTTTGCATTTTGCATTTATTTATTTCGATTGCTTATAAAATTAACAAAAAATTAACAACTCGTAATATTCAAGAATTTGTTTGATAATGGATTTTCAGGCCTCGGACCCACCATACTATTAACACTATTTTACACTTTTTTCGAAAGATTACACTATTTTACTACTATTACGAAAAAAATTACACTAAAGACACTATATTTTCTCACAATTGACTGCTAATTCCACTATTTCTTTCTTTTTTCTTCAAAAATATTTTTCAACTTATTTGCTAATTGGCTATAAATGGTCTCAATGGCTGATTGGGGCCGTCCAAAAATGATGAATTTTCAAGTCAAAAAGACTAGCTTTTAACAAAACATCTAAATTTGCAACCAGATAGTTACATTTTCTACCCACAAGATGAATTCTCAACAAATTACATAAATTTTCCACAAAACAGTTGAATTTTCTACCAGATCGTTGAATTTCCAAGCCAAACAGATGCATTCTCTACAAAAGAGTTAAATTCTCTACAAAATAA
This sequence comes from Andricus grossulariae, assembly GCA_011634705.1. Lineage (NCBI taxonomy): Eukaryota > Metazoa > Arthropoda > Insecta > Hymenoptera > Cynipidae > Andricus > Andricus grossulariae. The sequence continues at coordinate 9,260 of JAABKJ010011189.1, forward strand.
TTGACTTTTCACCAAACAATGTAATAATTGACATTTGTAACAAAAAAGATTAAAATTTTTTATTAAAAACAGTTGAATACAACCAAAAAAGACGAATTTTCCAACAAATATTTGAATCCTTAACTACAACAGATTAATTTTCAACCGTACAGTTACATTTCCAAACAAAAAAAAAATTAATTTCCTACTAAAAAATACCAATTGTTAACAAAATACATATAGGTAAATTTTAAATCAAGCAAAAAAAAGAAGAATTTTCTACAAAATACTAAAGTTTACAAACAAAGAGAAGAAAATTGAACTTAAGTGATGAATCTTTAACCAAAAACATTAGTTTTTAACAAAATAGTTCAACTTACAATCAAGTAGTTGAATTTTCAAGCCAAAGAGACAAATTCTCAACAAAAAATGTAATAGTTGATATTTAAACCACAACAGATTTTAATTTTAAATAAAAAAGTTGAATATAATAAAAAAGATCAATTTTCAACAAAATAATTGAAGCTTCAACTAAAATACATTCATTTTTAACCATACATTGTATTTTTAACCGAAAAAATAGATTTTCTACCTAAAAATACGAATTTTCGACAAAATACACAAATTTTTAATCAGATAGTTCAATTTTCACAAAAAAAAAAAAATTTTCAACAAATTACATAAATTTTCAACTAAATATTTTGAAAAATGGATGTGATGTTACTCCAAATTTTATTTGATTAATTCTTAATCTGTATTTTTTTCGTTTCTAAAAACTTTGAACTAAATAGTTTAATTTTTAAGCTAAAAAAAATAAATTTTCAACTAAACATAATATAGTGTAATTGTTATCAAGGAGAATTGATTTTCAATTTAAAAAAAAACAAACCATTTTTCTACAAAAATGTTTAATTTCATACTAAATAGTTGAATTTTATACCAATTGTTAAATTTTCAAGACAAAACGACGATTTTTCTATAAAAACAATTGAACTTTCAAGTCGAAAATATGAATTTTCAACAAGAAACTTATTTTACAAACCGATCGGTGGAATTTTCAACAAAATAGTTAAATTTTCAGTTAGAAAAAAAAAATTTTTAACAAAAAAAAAAAAGGTTTTTGAAATAAAATTATAAATATTCACAAAAAAAAAGAATTTTTTAGAAATTGGTTCAACTTTCAACCAAGGAGTTGAATTTTTAATCTAAACAGATGAATTTTCAACAAAAAAGTTGTTTTAAAACGAATCCGTTGAATTTTCAACAAAATAGTTAAATTTTCAGGTAAAAAAAAAACAGTTTTAACCCCCCCCAAAAAAAACAAAGTTTTTTAAATAAAATTACAAATCTTCAAAAACAACAAAAAATAAATAAAATTAAGAAATTAGTTGAACTTTCAGCCAAGGAATTGTCAACAAAAAAGTTGTTTTAAAACCAATCGGTTGAATTTTCAACAAAATTGTTAAATTTTTAGGTGGAAACAAACATTTTTACCCCCCCCCCCCCCCCCAAAAAAAAAAAGGTTTAAATTAAAATATAAAACTTTTAAAAAAAAAAAAAAAAA
>JAABKJ010011190.1:0-10802 GCA_011634705.1 Andricus grossulariae
AATGCTAAACAAAATATAAATTATTAAGATTTCGAAGAAGATTTCAAAAGATTTTTAAAGATTTCTACAAATGTCGGAAGAAATCTGAAAGATTTGAGGGCAGTTTTTTTAATCTTAAAAAAATGTATTTTTTCCTAAAGTCCTATATATCTTTTAAATTGACTCGAATTTAAAAAGATTTACAAAAATTCAAAACAAAATGTACACTTTTGAAGATTTCGAAACAATTATCGAAGCTTTTCAAGAAATTTCAAAGGCTTCAAAAAAATCAAAAACTTTTCTTTAAATTCCTGGGAATTGTTTTTTACTTTAAAGAATTAATTTTTAAAGACAATTTGAAAAGGTTTTAAAATGAACAAATAAATTCAAAAAAGAAATGTTTGTTCGAGATTTTTATTTTGTATTTTAAATTATTTATCCCCTAAAAATAATAATTTGGGTCAATTTTTTTTTTCTTTCATGACTGAGAAATCTTTTTTTAGATTAAATTTTGAACAATTTAGTTGCAAATTCGTCTTCATGGATTAAAAATTAATCTGTTTCTTTAAACTGACTCGAATTTTTCCTAAAATTTTACAAAATCCTGTAAATCAAGAAATTATACTTTTTCGACATATCTGAAATCTTTGAAAATTTTTAAAATATTTTTTCAAGAATCTTAAAAAATGGTATTTTTATATAACCTTAAAAACAAATGAACAAATAAACTTTTCAGCCAAAAAAAACGAATTTTCAACAAAATATCTTATTTTTAGATCAAAGAGATAAATTTTCAATTAAAATTATAAATCATTCACCAAAAGAAAATTAGTTTTCGACAAAAAAGTTTAATTTCTAACCAATTCATTTTAAATTTCCATTTTAAAATGTTTCAAGATAATGAAAAAATTTCTTAAAATTCCTGGGAAAATTTAAACTGATTTTTTATTCTTCAAAATAAATACAGAAATATTTTGAAATTTTAAAAGATTTAAAAAAATCTAAAACAAAATGTAAACTTTTGAAGATTTCGAAAAAAAATTTGAAGTTTTTTAAGAAGTTCAAAAAGGCTTCAAGAAATTAAAACGTTTTCTGGAAATTCCTGAGAAAAATTTAAATAATTTTTCTTCCAAAATTCTAAAAGTCTCAAATATGTTCTAAACTTATTCGAATTTTTCCTAAAATTTTTCAAAATCCTGAAAATAAAATAATAATATTTTTGAACATCCATTAAATGACATCAATCTTCCAATTTTTTAAATAATTTTCTCAAGAATCTTGGGAAAATTATATATTTATATAATTTTAAAAACGAATAAACATGAAAAATAAAAATTTTTTCGAAATTTTTGTTATTTGTTATTTTTGGTTAAAATGAAATTCGTTGAAAATTAAACTTTTTTGAATATAGATTAAAGATAGTTGAATTTTCAAACACAAAGATGAATTTTCAACCATAAAGATTAATTTTTTATCAGAAGAACATACGTTTATAACCAATTTGTTAAATTTTCAACCAACAAAATTAATTTTTAATAAAAAACATAATTTTTCAACAAAAAGATATCAATTTTCATCCAAAAATGGAATAGTTAAATTTTTACTTACAAAATTAATTTTCAACCAAATAGTTGAATTTTCAACTAAAAAAGACCAATTTTCAACAAAATAGTTGAATTTTCAACTAACAAGATTTACGTTTTATTTTTGCCAAAATTGTTCAATTTTGAACAAAATAATTTAATTTTTCATACAAAATTTTAATGTTGAAATTTCAGAAAAACAGCAACTTTTTAGCATTACTTCACAAGAAGATAGTTATAAACAATAATAAATTGATTAAAAAATTATGTTTGTTAACTTTCATTAATTATTATTATCTCACTAAATAAAAAGTGGACAAAAAGTTGAGAATTAAAAAAAAATCGCAACTAATAGCAGTACTGTAGGAGAAGATAGTTATAAACAATAATAATTTGTTTAAACAATTATTTTTTCAAATTACCTCAATTGTTATCTGACTCGCTCTAAATGAAAAGCGGACAAAAAGTTCAATACTTCAGAAAAAAACGCAACTTTCTAGTATTATTCAAAGAGAATATTATTAAAAATAATAATAAATTGTTTAAACAATTACTTTTTTTAAGTTGAGTTACCTATTACCTAACTCTAATTAAAAAATTAACAAAAAGTGGGAACTTTTAGAAAAACTGCAACTTTCTAGCATTATTCTTAGATAATATTGTTATAAATAATAACTAATTGTTTAAACAATTTATTTGAGCATTTAATCATCAATAGAAAATAATACTTTTTGCATTAGAAACCATTTGTTAAAAAAACCGCAAAAAAATCATAATTATCTCGCAAGACCCAATTTTTCACTTATGGGGTTTTTTTGGGACCCTATGAAACAGACTTATGGGAATTTTTTATTTATTTTTAACTTTTAATTTTTTTTTTCATTTTTTTAAATAAAATTTTGCATTCGAGAGCATTCCATGATAAAAAAAATTAATGTATAGATGATTCGTTCTTCGATTTCAATTTATTCAAGGCCAAGTTTATCAGGTGCGCCAACAATTTTTTTTTGAAAATTACATTAGGAACGAACATTTGAATAAACATTCTTACGGCACAGTTGTGTAGAATACTTATTTGTACACTGTTTTGAAGTCTTTATATTATTTATAAGATCGCAAGACCACGTCTCTTACGTTTATTTTTTTCTGAAATTTTAAACTTTTTAAAATTTATTTTGAATTTTTCAAATTTATTTTGCAAACTTTTTGTTCACTTTTTGCAAAAATTATTTTTTAAACAAATTCTAATTGTTTATAACTCTCTTCTTCTATATTAATGCTCGAAAGTTGCGTATTTTTTTAAATTTTCCTTTTTTCGAAACTTTTCAGGTAGAGCGAGGTGATAATTAATCAAATTGACCAAACATAATTGTTTAAACAAATTATTGTTTATCACTATCTTCTCCTATAATAATGCTAGATAGATGGGATTTTTTTTTAATTTTCCACTTTTTGAAACTTTCCAGCTAGAGCGAGGTAATAATTAATAAAATTTAACAAAAATAATTGTTTAAACAAATTATTGTTTATAACTATCTTCTCCTATACTAATGCTAGATAGTTGGGATTTTTTCTGAAATTGTCCACTTTTTGAAACTTTTCCGTTAAAGCGAGGTGATAATTACTGCAAGTTGACCATCATAATTGTTTAAACAATTTATTATTATTGTTAATAATATCCTCTTTGAATAATTCTAGAATGTTGCGCTTTTTTCTGTAACATTCAACTTTTTCTCAACTTTTTAGTTCGCACGAGGCAAGAATCAATTCAATTTAACAGAAATAAATGTTTAAACTATTTATTATTATTTATAACAATAATCCTTACAATAATGCTAGATAATCGCTGCTTTTTCTAAAAAGTTCCACTTTCTGCAACTTTCCAAATTGAACGTGGAAACATTTCATGAAATTCAAAAAAATTATTGTTTAAACAAATTATGTTTGTTTATAACTATCTTCTCCTGTAGTTATGCTAGATAGTTCCGGTTTTTTCTGAAATTTGTGAATTTTTTCTACTTTCTATTTAGTGAGATAATAATAGTTATTGCAAGTTAACAAACACAATTATTTAAACAATTTTTGTTTGTTTATGAATATCTTCTATAGCAATGATAGATAGTTGGGATTTTTTCTGAAATATACCACTTTTTGCAACTTTTCAGTTAGAGAGAGGTAATAAATGCAAGTTAACAATCTTAATTTTCTGAACAATTAATTTTTAATAAATAATTTTATTAATGGGAGGTATAGATTTTGCAACATTTTTGGGAAAAAATTATGACACTGGTTGGCCTGGATATTTTTTTATTAACAAATGATACATTTAGACGAATTCCTCTTAAAAATAGAAATTTTTTAACAACTCACAGATGACTTGCAATTTTTATCTCAAAACTAAACAAATTGGAAGTTCTGAAAACTATTTTAAATAATTAATATTTTGTCGAGATTGTAATCAATTGTTTAAATAAAAATTTTGAAATCGAAAAAGATATTTGTATAATTTATAAACAATGTTATTATTTTGTTCTAGATTAAAAAATGTTGTAAAAAATAAAAAGCCAATCTTTTTGTTAAAAATTTAAGTATTTAGTTAAATAATAATTTTTTGTTGAAAATTCATATTTTCGGTTAAAAATTCAACTGTTTGTAGAAAATTCGTCTTTTTGCCAAAAAAATTTCACATTTGGGATGAAATTCTTTTTCTTCAAAAACTGAACAATATTTCCGTGAGAAAATTAGTCGTTTTTTTATTTATGGTTGAAAATTAATTTTTAACTGAAAATTTAAGTATTCCGTTTTTGATTAAAATTTTATCTTTTTTAGTTGAAAATCGATGTTTTTTGTTGGAAATTAATTTCGTTGGTTAAAAATATAACTAATTTGTTTGAAAATTTATGCTTTTTAGGTAAAAAATTAATCCTTATGGTTGAAAACTCATATTTTTGGTCAAAAATTAAACTATTTGGTTCAAAAATAATTTTTTCATGGAACACTCTTCATTATAGTTGAAAATACATTTCTTTTGTTAAAAACTAAACTATTTTATTAAAAGGTAGTTTTTTTGGGGTGAAAATTAAACTATTTTTTTTTTATTTTATTTTTCCAACTACAAATTTAATTATACTATTTTTGGTTAAAAATTTATCTTTTTTAGTTCAAAATTGATGTTTTTTGTTGAAAAAAATTTCGTTGGTTAATAATTTAACTATTTTGTTGAAAATTCGTTTTTAATTGTTTGAAAATTAATTTTCAACTACAAATTTGATTATTCCATTTTTTATTGAAAATGTATCTTTTTTATTTGAAAATCGATGTTTTTTATTGAAAATTAATTTCTTTGGTTTAAAATATAACTATTTTATTTGAAAATTTATGTTTTTTAGGTAGAAAATTATTTTTTATGGCTGAAAGCTCATCTCTTTTTTGTTGAAAATTAAACTATTTAGTTGAAACTTCTTTCTTTGTTGTGGAAGATTTAACTCTTTTGTTGAAAATTCGTTTCTAATTGGCTGAAAATTAATTTTTTAACTAAAAATTTAAGTATTCTATTTTTGGTTAAAATATTATCTTTCTTAAGTGAAAATTGATTTCTTTGTGTAAAAAATTAATTTCTTTGGTTAAAAATTTAACATATTATTGAAAATTCATCTTCTTGGTCGGAAATTCAATTATTTGGTGTAAAATTTATTTTTTTATTGAAGACTTCATTATCAAATACATTTCTTTTGTTGAAAATGTAACTATTTTGTTGAAAATTAATTTTTAATTGGTTAAAAATTAATTTTTTAACTTAAAATTTAACTATTCCATTTTTGGCTGAAAATTTATGTTTTTTAGTTAAAAATAAAACTATTTTCTTAAAGCTTTTTTTTCTGGTTGAAAATATAATTATTTTGTTGAAAATTATTTTTTAATTGGTTGAAAATTAATTTTTAACTACAGATTTAGCTATACCATTTTTGATTAAAAATTTATCTTTTTTAGTTAAAAATTGATGTTTTTTGTTGGAAATGAATTTCGTTGGTTAAAAATTTAACTATTTTATTGAAAATTCATCTTTTTGGTCGAATATTAAACTATTTGGTTCAAAATTTATTTTTTTATCAAAAACTCTTTATTATAGTTGAAAATACATTTCTTTTGTTAAAAATTTAACTATTTTGTTGAAAATTCGATTTTAAATGGTTAAAAATTAATTTTTTTACTAAAAATTCAACTATTCCATTTTTAGTTAAAAATTTATGTTTCTTAGGTGAAAATTGATTTTTTTGTGTAGAAAATTTATTTCTTTGGTAACAAATTTAACTATTTTATTGAAAATTCATCTTTTTGGTCGAAAATTCAACTACTTGGTTCAAAATTTATTTTTTTATGAAAGACTTTTCATTATAGTTGAAAATACATTTCTTTTTTTGATAATATAACTGTTTTGTTAAAAATTCGTTTTTAATTGGTTAAACATTTATTTTTTAAGTAAAAAGTTAACTATTCCATTTGTTGTTGAAATTTTAACAATTTTGTTGAAAATTTGTTTTTAATTGGTTGAAAATTAATTTTTTTAAACTTTTATTGGTTAAAAAATGATTAACAAATTTTTTTTTTTTTTAATTTATCTTTCTCAGGTGAAATTGATTTTTTTGTAGAAAATTAATTCCTTTGGTTAAAAATATAACACATTATTGAAAATTCATCTTTTTGATCGGAAATTCAACTATTTGGTTTGAAATTTTTTTTTTATTAAAGACTTCATTCTAGATGAAAATACAATTCTTTTGTCAAAAATCTCTTTTTAATTGATTGAAAATTAATTTTGTAACTAAAAATTAACTATTTCATTTTTATTGAAAATTTTTTCTGTTTTTGTTAAAAATAAAACTATTTTCTTAAAGCTTCTTTTTTTGGTTGAAAATGTAACTATTTTGTTGAAAATACGTTTTTAATTGATTGAAAATTAATTTTTAAATAAAAAGTCAACTATTCCATTTTTGATTAAAAAATCATCTTTTAGTTGAAGATTGATGTTTTTTTTAATTTATTTTTTTTTAGGTAGAAAATTAATCTTTATGTTTGAAAACTCATCTTTTTGGTCATAAAGTGAACTATTTGGTTAAAATTTTTTTTTTTTATTTAAGACTCTTCGTTATAGGTGAAAATATATTTCTTTTGTTGAAAATTTAACTGTTTTGTTGAAACTTCTTTTTTTTCGTCGATTTAACTATTTTTTTGAAACATTGTTTTTGATTGGTTGAAAATTATTTTTTAGCCTTTTTTTGTTTAAAACATGGTTAACATTTTTTTCTATTTTTTTTTAATTTATCTTTCTTGAGCGCAAACTGATTTTTTTGTAGAAAATTAATTTCTTTGGTTAAAAATGTATTAAAGACTCTTCATTATAGTAGAAAATACATTTCTTTTGTTGAAAATTTGACTATTTTTTTGAAAATGTTATGTTTTTAAGTCAAAAATTAAATTATTATTGAAGCTTCTTTTTTTGGTTAAAAATATAACTATTTTGGTTAAAAATTTATGTTTTTCAGATAGAAAATTAATCTTTATGGTTGAAAACCCATCTTTTTGGTAAAAAATTAAACTATTTGGTTCAAAATTCTTTTTTTTTAATAGAAGACTCTTAGTTATTGTTGAAAATACATATATTTTGTTAAAAATTTAACTATTTTGTTGAAACTTCTTTTTTTTGTTCAAAAATTTAACTATTTAATACATATTTATAAACGCAAAAATGACTTTAAAATTATATTTTAAGGTCACAAATATTAAAATAAAACGAAATTTATTCCTCAAATGGACACCACTTCTCTTATGCTTATTTTCACTTTCTTTATTTTTCACAACTTATCATTTAGATTGTTCAAAGAAAAAATTGTGGTAGGAAGTAAATTTTGAATTTCTCATTAATTATATATCTTCCAAAAAAAAGCTTTCTTCTTTAGTTCATTAGTAAACAATATTTGCAGCTTTATCCATTTATTTATTAATCTTTAATTTCTTTTAATTAATAAACTTGTAATAATTTCCTCATTAAAAACGATTACACTCTCATAAAAAACTCAAATTCAAATTTGACAAATCATTTGTTACCCTATTCTTCTTGATTTGAAATAAAAATTTGCAAGATTGAAACAAATGTATTAGTGACCCTATAGCAAAACAGTCATGTTAGTTCAATCGGGCGCGAAACCATCTTTATAGATCTCTATAATACAAAACAAATGATAATTTTTTAAATTGAGAAGACCTTCATGCCTGAAATTATTTTTTTCTCTGAAAAACACGTGCGATGAAACACGTGCGGTTTTCGTGAGTTTTGGACAAAGAAAAATAGTCGAAAACAGCCTTCTCCATATGACGAAACGAATGTTTTCTTTCAATTATTATTCCGAGATCAATGATTGTCAATAAAAAGTATCTGCTTTTTTATCACCCACATGAGAAAATAAAGCTGAACAAATAGTATACATACAATAGTTCCTTAAAAAACTGGTGTAAGAGTGTTGGCCAGGTGTGGTAAATAATAAAAAGTTCTTTCTGACAAATGTGTCTTACATGTCTATTGGTCTTTAGAAGGTCAGATGACAGATAACCCAAAGATTTTTTTATTAATTCCTTATTTTCATTGGAATGAAATCCACTTTAAAATCGTACAAAATATTTATTTTCACAATTAATAGTTAAGATCAAATGATTTATAATAGTAAACATTCATTCAGAAGCATATACTATTTGAGGAAAGTTAGTTGCTATTGTAGGAAAACACATTCAAATAATTTTTTATTTTCCTAGAAAGACATTCTTTTCACTCACTTTAGGATTTTTTACAGACTAGATTTTCTTCCAGTAACATTTATTAAGTAATACTGCTTATTAATAAAAAACTTCATATAAACAGTTAGATCATTTTAATTTGTTCAAAATCAGTTTTTCTTACTGTAAGCACATCTCTAGCAATTGGCATTAGGGTCGATGATATTCATTGCTTTTGTGTTCTGCAATTCGTTTTTAAAGTATATATTTATTTATAAATTTAAAAAAATCTTCTTTACAGTTATAACACTTGGTTGAATTGAAAACGATATCAATTAGAAGATGTTATTATTTTGGTATACTGGTTATTATTTGTTGGTATATTTGACCAGTATACCAACAAATAATAACATCTTCTGACTAATTTTATCACCTGCTCGACATCATATAACATCATCTAAAAACGATATCTTCCGAAAAAAAACAGAAAGATCTCATCTAACTATATCTGTAGCAATAGCAACAAACAGTTACCAACTATCATACTTGCAGGATCAAGCAGTTATTTTCTTGTCACGTTCTAATTCAAGTTTCACTTTCATTTCCGGATTCTGCATTGCCTGAACTTCCTCCAGGGTCATTCCTTTAGTTTCTGGAGTAATCCAAAATGTGACTAGTGATCCAAAAAATACCGCTAATGCAAAAAACCAAAAGGTTGTATAAGTACCAGCAGCATTACTTAAAGCACTGTAACCTGCTGAAGTTCCAAACGCTAAAGATGCTCCCATAATCATCCCAAAAGTAACAGCATTCCCCTTTACATTTATCGGAAAGAGTTCTCCTTGAACAATATAAGGAATAGTACCAAATCCTAACACATAGACTACATACAATACAACTAATGAGATTAGTGGTAGCATTTTGATGGAGGAGACATCAGCCTGAAGGTACAATTCCAGAAAGAAAAAGGAACCAATGCTTCCCAAGCAAATCGAGGCTAATAATCCAGTAGTCAAAAAAAGGGTTCTTCTATTAAATCTATCTATCACTATATTAGTTCCCAGGGAAGCCAGAATAGTAATTCCAGTGAGGATCATCACTTGAAATTCAGGTTTCAGTGAAGGACTACTTCTGCTGAAGATCTCTTGAGCATAGGCAGAAATAGCGACTATGCCTGACAAGAATTGAGTCAGCTTCATGCAGAGTATGATCAGCAATCCCTTCCGATTATGGCTTTTGCTGATCAGCTCCCAAAATCCAGATCTTCTAAGCCATTCATCCTTCTCTATTGTCAATTTCATCTCCCTTATATCTAAATCCAATGTGTCTGGTTTATTAATTCCTCTCAATTTCATCAAACATTTCATCGCATCTTCATTTCGACCTCTCATCAGGTAATAATATGGTGTTTCTGGTAGCAGTGGGAACATTATCAAAAAAATAATTGGTAGAGAGGCACATGCCAGATTCAAGGTCTCGTAGGATGTGTAAGCTGCAATTGATGTAAAGATGAAGGCGCTAACTGATAGCGACATGTTAATCATGCTGACTAGAGTACCCCTGATGTTCTTTTCGGAAATTTCTGTTAAGTATATCACCAGAGAGGTATAGATACCACCTTCGCCTATTCCGGCAATAAATCTCGCGATGTAGAGATATAGATAATTTTTTGCGAAGATGATTAAAATCCAGCCGATCAATCCTGGTAGGGTGAAAAGTAGTAAGGTGTACTTCCGGCCTATGCGATCGATGAAGAATGGATTTATCAGTCCACCGATGAGGTCTCCGAACATAAGAAGGGAAACAATCCAACCACCTTGTGCATCCGTGACTGGAAAGGTTGAATTTTCGCTGGTCAAGTGGGGCATAGCTGGTGATGGCCAAGCTGAGTAGGATCCATAAACTGCCATCGAGATGCAAGCTGTCAATTTGAATTATAAGAAATTATAAACAAATTTTTAAATATTAGGTTCTAAACGTTTTTGAAACAATAGTTAATAACACCGGCACACAAAAAAAGTGGTCTGCCCGGCGGACTGCACCGACATATCTATATGTTTTCGGGGTCGCTGAATCTGAATCCGGGGTCCAAATACCCAAGTTAGCTCATATTTTCCCGAAAAACGCCAAATAAACGTAAAATCGACGAAAACAGCGATTTTTCTGGTATATTTCTGCAAAAAAAATCTTCATGCCCAGTGGACTTAACCAGCATATCTATATGTTTTTGGGGTCGCTGAATCCGAATCTGGGGTCCGAATAACCCAGTTGGCTCTTATTTTTTCGAAAAACGCCAAAATAGACGTGAAATCGAACAAAACAAATGACGGTGAACAAAACAGATGATAGGTGGCACTCGAACTTCACGTCACTAAAGAGTTTATTGGTGCCAAGTTAGCTTCATAAAGGTTTTTGACAATCTCTTCAAGCGGGCTCTTTAATGTGACTGTAGTCAGTGGCTTCCTTATTTTC
>JAABKJ010011192.1:0-10802 GCA_011634705.1 Andricus grossulariae
CAGTTAAATCCTCAACGAAAAAAGATTCAATTTCAATCATTTATATTTACAATAAAAAAAAACATTAAATATTTTTCGAAGTTACTACAAAAAAGTTAAGTTTTTTAACCCAAAAATATGAATTTTCCAGAAAAAAGTTAATTTTTAAACAAATACATGAATTTGCTATAAAGAAGATTAATTTTCTACTAAAGAAGAAAAATTTTCAACTAAAATGATACCCAAAAAGTGATTTTTTAATAAATTAGTTCAACTTTTAAGCAAGTAGATATTTCAATCCAAATAGGTATTAATTTTAAATCAAAAACAGTTGAATCCATACAAAAATTTCAACAAAATAGTTGAATCCTCAACCAAAATAGTTGAATCCTCAACCAAAAATATTATTTTTCAACCAAGAAGATTAATTTCGTGTCTAAAAAGACAAATTTCCAACAGAATTGTTACATTTTCAGCCAAAAGAGATAAATTTTTTACTAAAATGATGAATTATTATTTGAAAATTCATTGTGTTTTGGTTGAAAATGTTGCTATTCCATTTTTGGTTAAAAGTTCATCTTTATCATATTGAAAATTCTTTTCTGTAGTTAAAAATTGAACTATTTTGTTGAAAATTAGTTTATTCTTTTTTGCAAATTTTTTTTATCAATCTAAAATTTAGCGACTAAATTTAATTTAAGCACATTTATGGGTAAAAATGTATCTTTTTTAGTTTTAAATTTGTGTTTTTAGTAGAATATTAATCATTTTGTTTGAAAATTTATCTTTTTCAGTCAAAATTGAACTTTTTGGTTCTTCTTTTTTAGTTGAACATTCGTTTTCTACCGATGATAATTGATGTTTGTTAACTGTTTAATGTACCTATTCCACTTTTCGTGAAAAATTTACTTTTTTTAGTTCAAATTCGTCTTTTTAGTAGAAAGTTAATATTCTTGTTTGAAAGTTGATCCTTTTTTCTGAAAATTCAATCTTTCTTGTGCAAATTTGTTGTTCTTTGATTGAAAATTCAACTGTTTTATTTTTTTAATGTAACTTTTTTAGTTAAAATTTAATTCGTCTTTTTTGGTAGACATTAATTTTTCTAAATAAAAACTTTAATATCCCATTTTTTGTTAAAGATTTGTATTTTTTAGATGAAAATTTAAATATGTAATTGAAAATTAGACTTTCTTCGTAGAAAGTTAATCCTATTGGATTTTTAACAAAGTTGTTTAAATTTTAACCTAGAATTTTAATTTTCAACAAATAAGATGAATTCTCAACAAGAAATATAATAGCTGATATTAAAATTGAAAAATATTTTTATTTTAAACCAAAAAGGGTTGAATTCACCCAAAGAGACAAATTTTCAACAAAATAGTTACATTTTCAACCAAAGAGATGAATTGTGAACTAAAATGATCAATTTTCAACCAAACAAGTTAATTTAAAAAAAAATTAGTTTTAACATAAAAATTGAATTTTCAACAAAGAAAGATGAATTCCCAACGAAGAATATAATAGTTGATAGTACAACCAAAAAATATTTTAATTGTAAACCAAACAGTCGCAATTTTAATTAAAAAAAAGATTGAATATCTACTTAAAGAGATGAATTTTTAAACAGAAAAGACAGATTTTCAACATAAATGTTGTGTTTTCAACCAAAAAAGATTTTTCAGTCAAGACAAAAAATTTAGGCAATTTTTAATTTGAAGGAAAAAATATTTTTTAATACAAAATACCAATTTCGAATAACTATTTGTTTTTGAAGTTTTCTTGTTTATTTGTGTTAAGGTTATATAAATATAATTTTACTACGTTTCTCGACAACTTTCAATAAGTTTGTGGAAATTAAAAATATTTTATACTTTTTCGGAATTCTTTAAAAGTTTTAAAATATTTGTAATCTATCGAAAACTTTTAATATTCCTAAATATTTTTTAAACTGAGTCGAATTATCCTTAAAATTGCCTTAAAATCTGCGAGATTCGTTTTTGACCATTTAAAAAATCTTCTGTAATGTTTTTAAATCTTTTTGTATATTCTCTTAAATTTCATTGTTCTATTTTGATACCTTTCAAAATCTTTTTAAAAAACTTAAAAATTTTAAGTAATTTTGAATTTTTCTTTAAAAACTTCTAAATATTTTTTTCAATAATTCGAATTAACCTAAATATTTGAAAAAGTTTTGCAAAATGAAAAAATTGCCTTAATATCTTCCAGATTCTTTTTTTGGCAATTTTAGAAATATTTTGATATATTTCGAAAATCTTTTTAAATATTCTCTTAAAATAAATTTTGGGAAAAAAATCCACATTTTATTTTAAATTTGTTTATATCTGTTCAAGTTTAAAATTATTTTTGTGTCTTTCCAAAACTTCTAAATATCTCTTAAACTTATTCGGATTCTTTCTAAAAAAATTTTATATTTCAAAATTAAATCATTTTGCTTCACAATTTTCTACATTCTTTTTCGAAATTTTGGAAAATCATTTGAAATGTTGTAAAATATTTTCTTCAAATGATTTCTTCAAAATAAAAAATCAATTTCAATTTTCGCTGAAATAGTTTAACAAAAAAATGTATTATCTTAAAACCTTTCGAACCGCTTAATAAACATCATGATTTTATTTCAAAATCTTACAAAAATTTCAATTTGTTAAAAAATATTTGAAATATTGTTCAAATTTTTAATTATTTTAGAATCTTTTCAAAGTTTCTGAAACTTCGGAATACCTTTTGAAACAATTCAAAGTTTTCCTAACTTCTATTAAAATCCTGCGAAAATTAAAAACAACTTCCTTAAAATCAAAGCTTAAATATTAATTACGATATTGTAAGTTTTTGTCCATAATTTAATTTTTCTCATTTCTTTGAGAGTGTGAAAAAGTTGAAAAATTATAGTGTGGTAGCAAAATGTTAAGAACAAAATTATTTTCTAATATTAAAAAAACATTCATAATTAAAATGTTCTCTTTTATCAATAATATTTAGAAACTTCGGAAATTAATTTTGTTACGGGATCATAAATAGAATCCTTTTGCCATTTTTTAAACATCTGGTCAAAAAGTTTAGAACAGAATTGTTGCCTTTATGATTAATGTATGATTTACAATTTAAATTTTCTCGTTTTAGAATGAAAATTCCTCATTTTGAAATTGCTTTCCGCCAATTTTTTTAGATAGGATTTTAAATTATTTTCGCTAATTGTCTACTGAATTCAGTTTAGAAATTGAGTCATGCTTTTTTTTTATTTTACTGCAACGTTATAGATAAGACTTTATCAGTAATTACGTTTATGACTGGCTACATATTTTGTATCACCTGTGACTCTACTACGTAAAAATTTGAACACAAGAAGAACATTGAGAGCAAATTCTTTTTTTAATGATATAATTAAATGTGGTAATTTCCCTGAAAATCTGAATGCATCAAAGATTTAAAAATTGGCTTTGTTTATCATAATAATAAGTGCGTAATTCGCAAAACGCACGCTTAAGAAGTTGCGTCACATTGCGCAAATTCAACAAGGTTCCTACAGGTCAGGGAATTCTAGAAAGTCAAGGAAAGTCCGGGAATTTTTAACTGGTTAGGGAATGTCAGCGAAAACAGAAGAGAGTCAGGGAATTTTCGATAAAAAAAATTTGAAGTTAATATTATTATTTTTTTTTAATTTCAATAATTTTTTTAAACAGTCATTCTTTTTGGTTGCAAATTCAACTGAATTGTTGAAAGTAAAACTTTGTTAAAAATTCTTTTTTTTTTGACGATTCATCATTTCAGTTCAAAAACCTTTTTTATTAATTGTAACTATTTTGTTGAAAATTCGTGTTTTGTGGTAGAATATTAATCTTCTTGGTGACTAATGCATCTTTTTGTTGAAAAATTCAAATAATTGATTGATAATTCATGTATTTTGTTAAAGACTAATCTTCTCTCGTAAAAAATTAATCTCATTGGTTGAAAAATTATCTTACTAGTTGGAAATTCATTTGTTAGGTTAAAAAATTAGTTTTCTTTCTATTGAAAATTAATTTTTTTAACTGAAAATTTAAGTATTCTATTTTTTGCGGAAAATTATTTTTTTTTATATATACAAATTTAACCTTCTCAGTTAAAAATTCATCTGTTTGGTTGAAAATTGAACTCTTTTGTTTTTAGAAAATTTTTGTTGGAAATTAATTTTTTAACTGAAAATTTAACTATTTCGTGTTTAATGAAAATTCCTGTATTTTGTTGAAAATGCGTTTTTAAAATTAAACTATTTTGTTAAAAAGAAATTTTTTTAATCAATTTTTTTAACTGAAAATTTGCCTATTTCATGTTTGGTTGAAAATTTAACTGTGAATTTCAAAATACCCTTTAAAATTCAAATATTTGTTTAAAAATTAATGTCTTTGGTTCGAAATTTAACTACATTTTCAATTTTTTTTTTCAATTTAGTTTTCAACTAAAAATTTATTTATTTGATTGAAAATTCGTCTTTTTTGGTAGCTAATTCTTCTTTTTGATTGAAAATTCAATTACATATTTTGTTCAAAATTCGTCTTTTTTGATTTCATTAGTTCGAATTTTATGTTTTTGGTTAAAAATTAATTTCTCTGATTGGAAATGTAACTATATTTAAAAAAAAATCTTTTTTTTATTGAAAGGTTTTTTCGAACTGAAAATTTAGCTATTTTGTTTGAAAATTGTCATCTTTTTAGTTGTAAATTAATTTTATTAACTAAAAATTAAACTATTCAATATTTTGTTGAAAATTAATTTCTTTCGTTAAAAATTCGTTTTTCTTTGGTTGAAAAATCATTTTTCAAACTGAAAATTCAACTATTCTATTTTGGACCGAAAAAATTTATCTTTTTATAAAATAATTCATGTATTTTCTTGAAAATTGGTCTTTTTTATAGAAAATTCATCTTTTGGCTTAGAAGTTCAACTATTCAGTTGAAAATTCATCATTTTAGTTAAACATTCCTTTCTTTTTTCGAAAATTGAGTTATTTAGTTGAAAATTGGTGTTTTTTTTTAGGTGAAAATTCATTCATTTAAACTGAAAATGTAACTATTCTATTTTTCCTTGTGGAAAATTTATGTTTTTTGATAGAAAAACTTAACTATTCTATTTTTGGTTAAAAATTCATCTTTTTGTTGTTGTTAAAAATTCATTTTTTTGGTTAAAAATTCTTTTTTGTTTAGTTAATTTATCTAACTGGAAATTTAAGTATTCTATTTTGGACTGAAAATTTATCTTTTTTATTTTATAATTCATGTATTTAATTGAAAATTTGTCTTATTTCATAGAAAATTCATCTTTGGCCTTAGAAGTTCAACTATTCCATTTTTGCTCAAAAAAATATATTTTTTAGTTGAAAATTCATGTATTTTGCTAAAAATTTGTCTTTTTTGGTAGAGAATCAATATTTGGGGTTGAAAATTCAACTATTTGGTTAAAAAATCACTTTTCTGGTTGAAGATTCACCATTTTTGTTAACAATGCATATCTTTGGTTGAAAATTGAATTATTTTGTTGAAAACCCGTTTGTTTTTTTTATTTGGAAGCCAATTTTTAAAATCGATTTTTTTTCTATTCGAAAATTAATGTATTATGTTGAAACTCGAAAATTTGTGGATGAAAATTCAATATTTTTGGCAGGAACTTCGTCTTTTTGGTTGGAAAATTGAACATTTTGGATATTTTTTTCCTGTATTGACTAAAAAATCTTTCTAGGTTGAAAATTCAACTCTTTTGTTGAAAATTCCTCTTTTGGTTTAAAAATTAGTCTTTTTTGGTTGAGAATTTAACTAATTTGTTGGAAATTCCTACCTGTTGTTATTTAATTTAACTGTTTTTGATTAAAAAGTAAAATATTTTTGGTGGAAATATGAACTATTGCATTTTTTGTTGAGTATTCATTTGTTATTATCGATGATTCAACACTTTGGTTGAAAATTTAATTATTTTGTTGAAAATTTATTTTTTCTTGGTTGAAAATTGAACTGTTTTTTTGAAAAATCGCTTTTTTTAGTTGAAAACTAATTTTTATGACTGGAAATGTATCAATTCCATTTTTGCTTGAAACTGTATCTTTTTTTATTCAAAAATTAATGTATTTTGTTGAAACTCGTAAATTTGCGGATGGAAATTTAATTATTTTGGTAGGAAATTCTTTTTGATTGGAAATCTCAACATTTTGGATATTTTTTTTTCCTTTATTGACTGAAAAATCTTTCTAGGTTGAAAATTCTTCTTTTGGTTTTGAAAATTATCCTTTCTTGGTTGATAATTTAACTAATTTGTTGGGAATTTCTATCTTTTGTTGTTTAATTTAACTCCTGTTGATTGAAAATTAAAATATTTTTTGTGGAAATAATTATTACATGTTTTATTGAGACACAATTTTGTTTTCGAAAATTCAATACTTTGATTGAAAGTTTAACTGTTTTGTTGAAAATTCCGTTTTTCATTGTTGAAAATTAATTGTATTAATAGAAAAATTAATTCTTCCCTTTTTCCTTCAAAATTTATCTTTTTGAGTTGAACACTCAACTATTTGGTTGAAAATTCATGTGTTTTATGTATGTCTATTGAAAATAGTTGAAAACTTGACCGAAATTTTTTGTGAGCAATTCAATGATAAGGCAATTTTTTTTACAGTGGACAGGTTCACATCATATCAGAGGAACACGATGATTCTGACGAATATTCTGCTACAAGGCCCCCCCGCGTTCCCACTCGACCAAACACATCCAGACTTGACGTGAGTTTTATTTAAATAAAAATATGATTTCTTTGATGAGAGCTTCAGCAGTGGACAGATTTATTTTTACAGAAAAGTGAAATTAGCCTTACGACAAAACAGGCTTGTGGAATTGGAAATGAATCGAAAAGTCAAAGCGTTTCCATCCCATCCATGATGCACAAACGAGAATTAGGTTCAAACTTCAGTGCCGCTCAAAGATGTGCGATAAGCAGTAACTATTTGCCCAATAGGATGCAACAAGTTGCAAAATATAATAGCAAGGCTTTCTGTGGATCTTACTCCACTGACGGAAAATTCTTTCTCACTGCCTGCCAAGGTATGAAAAATAGTTTAATAACAGTCTCAGTCCAGGGTGGCTGCTGGACCGAGAAATGACCGGGAATTTTACAAATTGTTTGAAAAAAAAATCTCTTCAACTTTGATTTCAACCGTTTTTTAAAGAATTAGTTAAATTGTCATATTTTTCAATTATATCATTCAGTTTAGAATGCAACTATGAATGTAAATTAATTAATGATTTTTAAAATTGAACTGTACTTTCAAGATTAAAAAGTGAATAATAATTGATTTTACAAGACGAGTTGGAATCAGTTCACAATTTTAGAAGTTCCAGATTTTAGGGTTAAAAATTAAACTGTTTCAATTGGAAAGTCTTATTAAAGAAATGTATACACTCGATTGAAACTTTATAAACTATTTTTAATTTTAAAATAACTTCAAAATAATATATTCATGATTGAAGGCTTTTATTAAATTTCCAATATTGTTTCAGTCTAAAATGTTCCTTTTTTAAATCATTCAATTTGAATTTTTTTGATTAAGAAAAAGAAGAATTACCTTATATCTGGAAATGTCTGACTGTCTATTTATAATCAGTAATTATAAATCAAATATTCAAAACAAAAAACCAAACTTGGAATGTTACATTTTTAATTGTTCTATTAAAAAAAAAAAAAACCTAATTTGTGAGTCAAATCGTTGAATTTTGATATATAAATAACAATTAAACCCTTGTAGTTTGGAAAAAATTCAAAATTATTAAAAAATTTGAAATGATTTTTAACCAAACGAAGTGTCTACGTGTTTTCACATAGCTATTTCCAATAGTTTTTCCAATAGCACACGGACTAATATCAAACAAAATATACATTTTTGCAGATTTCGAACAAAAATTAAGAAACTTTTTAAGAATTATGAGAGGCTTCAAAAGAATAAAGAACATTTCCTCAAGATTCCGAGGAAAATTTAAAATAATTTTTTATTTTGAAAAATTAATTTCAAGACAATATTTAAAAAGATTTAAAAAGATTTACAAAATTGTAAAAAATGAATGTGGACAATTTTAAGGACATTTTTTGAATTTGGCAGGGATTACAAAAAATTGTAGAAGAAATTCGAATAATTTTAAAAGATATTTAGATGTTCTGAAAAAATTTCAAAATTAATTTAAAATTTGAAAAAATGTAAAACAGCATACATTTTTTAAAGAGTTTGAAATAAAAATTTGAAGCATTTTAAGGATTTTTAAAATAAAAATAATTTAACTTTCAATTTAGGAAGTGTTCAGTTCATAAAAAAATGTAACTGTTCAATCTTTAATGTTTTTAGCTTAAAATTGATTAAAGTGATATAATTTTGAACATTTTTAAATTCATTGATTGATTCTTTAATTTAAAGCATTGAAAATGATTATGTGAATTTATAGTCTTGGAACTGAATCTTAATCTTGGAAGTCTACAATTTATAAAAGTTAAAAAAATTTAATTTGGCAGTTTAACTGCATTTAATTTAAGATTGTTCGGTTGAAGATGTTATTAGCTTCCATTTTATACTTGTAAATTATTGAGCATTTGAATACAACATTTTTTAATTAAAAAACTTTTAAACTACAATTTTTAAAGTTTAAAATTTAAGAGTTCCACTTTGAGTGCTTCAATTTGCAGCTCTGTTTTTATTACTTTAAATGGAAAAATTCTCATATTTAGAGTTCAAATTTGTCAATTTCATTGACCGTGAAAAATTTTTGCGAACGGGAAATGACCGGGAATTTTTTTCTTTGATGAAAACGGCCACCCTGTAAGTTACTAAAAAGTAACGTTATTTGTAACTCTTAGGGTAACTTTGTTGCTATTTTAAATAGTTACTTGTAACGTAACTTAGTTACGATTTTTGCATCAATTTGGAAATTTAATTTTAGTTACTTTGAAGTTACGTACTTTGTGTTTATTGAAAATATCCTAGTGAGGAAGGTTTATGGAAAATTAATTATTTAGAGCTGAAAATTTACTTCAAAAAAATAAAATTAATCTTTTTTGGGTGGAGGATTCAGCTATTTTTTCGCAAATTCGTATTTTTTGGTTGTATTCAACTGTGATTCATTTCAAATTAAAATCTTCTTTGGTTGAAATCATATCAACTATTATATTTTTCGTTTAGAATTGATCTATTTGGTTTAAAAATCTAAGTACTTGGTTGATAATTTATGTATTTTGTTTAAAATTTAATTATTTTGGTTGAAAAGTGACTTTTTTGTGGAAAATTCATATTTTCGGAATTAAAATGAAACTGTTTTGTAAAAAAATCACCGTTTTGGCTTGAAAATTCAACAATCTAGTGGAAATTTGTTGTCTTGGTTCGAAATTCGGCTTTTGTGTTTCAAATTTTATCTCTTTTAGTAAAAAAAACCCTCATCTTTTTTGGTTGAAAATTCAACTGTTTTGTAAAATTCAATCTGATTTGGTTGAGGATTTAGCTATTTTGTTGAAAATTCGTATTTTTTGGTTGAAATCAACTGTGTTTGATTTTAAATTAAAAATCTTCTTTGGCTAAAATAATATCAACTATTATATTTTTCTTTGAGAATTCATCTGTTTTGGTTGAAAATTCATGTATTTTGTTAGAAATTCAACTATTTTGGTAAAAAAGTTTCTGTAGAGGGTTCAGCTATTTTGTTGAAAATTTGTCCTTTCTGGTTGAAAATTTAATTACTTTGTTGAAACTTGAACTACTTTATTAAAAATGCAGTTGTTTGGTTGAAGATTCATAATTTTAGTTGAAAATTTAATTCATTTATTTCATTTTCGTTTTTTTGTGGGGGGGGAGTAGAAAATTAAAATATTTTGCTAGAAAATTCAACTATTTGGTTGAAAATTAACTTTTTTGTTGAAAATTCAAATCTGTTTTTCAAAATTCGTCTTTGTTTGAAAATGATAGAAAAATCAATCGGTTGGTTGAAAATGATCTTTTTTGTAGAAAATTCATATATTTCATTAAAAATTCAACTTAACCATTTTGTTAAAAAATTGTTTCTTTTTAATTCATTTTTTTAACTAAAATTTTAACTATTCAATTTTTGGTAGAAAAATTATCTTTTTTATTGGAAAATTCGCCTTTTTGATCGAAATAATTTTTCATGGTTGAAAATTAATCTTTTTGGTTTAAAATTTAACTATTCCAATTGATGATTCATCATTTCAGTGGAAAATTCATCCCTTTGTTTAAAAATGTAACTATTTTTTTTTTATGTTGAAAATTAAAATTTTTTTCAAACTGAAAATTTAACTATTCCATATTTGATTGAAAATGTGTGTCTTTCTTTTGGTTGATAATTCAAATATTTCGTTAAAAATTTGTCTTTTGTTGAAAAATCGTCTTTTCTGTTAGAAAATTAATCTCCTTGTTTAAAAATTCATCGTTTCGGTTGAAAATTTTAAGTATTCTAGTTAAATAATCATAATTTTATTTGAAAATTCATATTTTTAGAAAATTCGACTTTTGTGTGGAAAATTAATTTTTTTAACCGAAAATTTCACCATTCTATTTTTGGTTGAAAACTGACCTTTTTTAGTTAAAAATTCAACTATTTGGTTGTGAATTTATGTATTTTGTTGGAAAATCGTGTTTTTTTTGTGGAAAATTAATCTTTTTGGTTGAAAATTCAATTGTTTGATAAAAACTTTTTAAAAATGAAATATTTTTACTTGAAAAGTTAGGAATTTGAAGCAGTTTTAATTTTTTAATAGTATTTAAAATAAATATTAATATAATATTACTATTTATA
>JAABKJ010011193.1:0-10801 GCA_011634705.1 Andricus grossulariae
TTTCCGCCAGAAATGAGCAAATAGCAGGGTTATTTGCATTTTTGAAATTTCGTCGAACATTGCTTATATTTCGTGTAGTCGACAGTGGTATATCGTTTTTTAATTCAAGATTAACAATTAGAGGACGATAGGAGTCACCTACGGGAAGAAGGTATTCAGTGGCCACCTCGACTGAAACTGAGCTATAGTTTGTTAGTGTTAAGTCAAGCAAGGAATCATGAGCGTTAACATTGTTATTAATTTGTAAAAGGTTTAAAAAGTCAAGAATATCTGAAACTGTATTTGTAATATCAACGTGCACCTGCGCCGAACTAGCCCTTGGAACACAGCTAGGGCCCAGATCAGAATTATTATTCCAATAAACATAAGGCATGTTAGAATCACCGAAAACTGTGAATGAGGCTTCGGGAAATAAGTTTGAAGTTTCTTCTAAAATTTTGCAAAAATCTGTATATTTACCAATACTAGCGTTAGATGGGATGTAAAAAACTCCCAAGATGTGGATAATAGTGCTAGTTTTAATTCTCACCACAGTTTGTTCCACCGTATCGACATTTGAAGGAATACTGACACAGCCCAGCTTACTCTGAGTGGCCACTAAAACCCAACCACCCCGTTTGCCATCGCTGGTTCTCACACTAAGATCAAATCTAAAAATATCGAATCCGGTAAGGCCTAGCTCAGTAGATTTTATATTATTGTGTGTAACCAGGTTTCTGTTAAGACACAAATATTAAAAGAGAGTTCAGGAACTGATCTGCGTAAAGCATGGAGCCTAGTTCTAACGCCTCTGACATTCTGGTATTATACAGATATAGATACATGTTTACCAGTACAACCAAGAGAAGAGTTTATTAATTTACTATGTGAATGCGCATACGTTACTCGCTTTCCGTTATCTCGATGGATTCTCCCACTGCTTTCGATTGAGCCTCCACTTTCCTCCTTGACGAAACACTAACTTCAGGTCTGTTTCCCCTCCCTTCTGTCGTGCTGCAAGAGTAGATATTGATTCGGCTATTTCCGCCAGATTTTGTTTTGTCTTGTCGAGAGTGAGCCAGAGATACTTCGAATTCGGTTCCTTTTTCGATATTTTTCGCTTCTGGAATGCATGTAGGATTGCGTGAGCAGACTCCTCTGACTCGCAGACTAGCTTCATTGGTCGGGGTTTTAGTGACTGCGGTGAAAACACACCAAGTCTATATGACTTCACGACCTTCTTACGATTTTCATGAACAGCACCAGGAAGGAGTTCATTGAGGATAGATTTCGGATCAACGAAAGAGGGAGGGTCGTCAGTCTGTGAAAATGCATGCTCAGGAAGCCCAAAAATAATCAGATTTCTTTTTCTTGCATTTCTTTGCTCCAGGTCCACCATTAATTTTTTAAACAATTCCCTATCGTTGCCCATGCTAGAACCAGTGCTAGCCAGAGCCTTATTTATAATTCGCTCCATGTCCTGAACCGTAGCGGCTCCTGTGGAATCTGTCATTGCCGAAGATTTGCTACGAGGAGCACAGCACTTGGCAAATACACCGTTGTCCAATGTTCTGACTCTACCAGCACAAGATTGGTGATAAGGAGTATTGCACCTTAGGCAGTGTGTTACATCAATCACTTTGCTTTTACACCCATAACAGAGTTCATCACCCTGACTCATAAGTTTTCGAGAATAATGAAATTTTAAATTGTTAAAAATTATATGCCTACAATTTTAGATATGAAAGCCAATTTGCCTATACTTTGAAGCTCAGTAACCTCAATAATCTCAGGGAAACTGTTCTTTACATAGTCAGTGAATTAAAAATAAACGTTTTCAAACACAAAATGTTTGAATTCTGTAAATTAAATGCTATCTTAGTTGATATTTATTCATTTTTTCTATCTTTTTGGACAAATTTGTTGAATTATACAAGATAAACATTCAGTGAGGGTATAATTTTGTAGAATTTAGGAAGGGAAACAATTTCAAACTATGAACTGCCATTCATATGCTGCGTCGTCTTCGAGAAACATGAGATTTTTTAGTGCTAAAAATGAAAAAATCTTTTTTCTCAAAAACGCGTAGTACGATTTTTTCTTCCTTGGCTAAAAATTAGCGCGGGGCATATTCGAAACACGTACAAAAGAGAAAATGGATATGCAAATACTCTTGCATTGAACTGAATCGAGGATAGATGTAAGCAATGATAAAATTAATTATAAACAAATTAGGTGCATGAAAATAATTAAATAAACTTTTTGTTTTGTTTCGATTATTAAAAATGAAATTAATTATTGTACTTACGACGAATAATACATGTGTTCGACATCCATGCATGTAAGAAACACATTCCTTCGCGCTTTTGCATTTGCGAATTCTTTAATTACATGTTGAAAAGATGATGACTCTAGAAGGTCTTTCTCGATTGCCAATAAACTGAGATCAGATCATCTCTTATCATCCATAGTTGAACGAAGTACTGATTTTAGTCTAGCTAGAGTTGAGAAAGATCTTTCAGCATCACAATTTGTGATGGGAATAGTTCAGAAAAGTCTGAAAGCAATATATGGGTAATTGTCAAATTGGAGGCAAACTTGACGTCCCAGTAATGTAACATTAACTTAGAAACTCGTACTGATTTTTTTTAAATTTAATAAATAGTTATTATCATCCTCTACGAAATGATCATTTCCTTTTTTTATTTGTGTTCCTACTTACTTTAATTTAATAAAAAAATACCCCAAACGTCATTACCGTACGGCGTCCCAACCTCACTTTGCACAAGGATAAACTGTTTTTCTCCTCTTTTTAGACAGTAACCTGAAAAACGCTTAACTTATCAAGTTTTAAACTTTAGATGAACATAAATTTAATTTATGCACATTTTTCAAGTCAAATAAATAATATTGTAAACATCTTAAAGTCTGTCCCTCGATTTTTGTCATTTGAGACCTCACTACAGTATGTCTTTTTTTCTAGTAAAATATTGTAGTTAGAATTGAGTAATAAATACAGAAATATTAAGCGTATCGTTTAATACAAGATTCTATCAAGTTGAGCTTAAAATATTAACTCTTTATTTGTGAATCCGATATTAAAACTGAAAATTGCATTTTGACAATAAAAACATCATTACCGTACGTGAGTTAAAAACCAGTAGGACTGCTTATATGCGCGTGCGCGTGGGGCAGGTGGGCCGGTTTGTTTTCTGTTCCCTAACCTCTATTTATAAATATACGGATCTCAGGAATTGAGCTAAATAAGTTAATTAGAAAGAAAGAGATATATTACAAATTATATTACAGCACAGGTAGGTAGATTTGTTATTATTAATATACTGTATACTTTATGTAATTTTTATTCGCAATTGTTACAAATTAATGAATTTTGTAGGTTTCAAATTTTATAGGTAGCCAGTCTCAATCGTTTCAGTAAAAAAAAAAAATTCTCTTGAAATTAAAAAAAAAATAATAATCTACAATAGTTAAATATCTCGTTTTTCCTTAATGGCATGCGTTATAGTATTCGCTTTTGAACTTTTTGAAAGCTCGTGCTCTCTTTCATTAAACTCCCAACCTCAAATCCACTTCCCATATTTCATGTAAGAATTTAATTATTATTTCTTATTTTAAAAACTGCCCCTTTTGGATTAAAATTTTGTAGATGTGATATGATCGATTTCTGTTATGAAATATTTAATTCATAATAATAATTTGACTGCCACTGTAGGTGCTAAAATTTGCCTACAATTTGACAATCACCCAGATACGTTTGGAAAATTGACGTTATGTCTGAATCTGACATCCATTTCAAAATAGTTACAGCTGATGATTTTTTGTCTTTGTGAGCAGATTTCAAGAAAGAAACAAATTCTTCCAGTTCAGTGGTTGAAGTAACTTCCCAGTCTTCAGAGTAACACTTTACGAGTTTACAGTCATTTTTTTTATATCTTTCAAATCAATTTCACGTATCTCTGTTAAAAAAGCCAAACATTTCTGTAATTTTTTGGTAAGCCGAACTTCGCTTCTGTGTTGCCGTTCTCAGTTTGTCTACCATAATAAAAACGTTTTTAATTTTGAATCCCTCCTTGCCACTCAAACTTGAAGAAGTTTTAACACTGCCATCTGGAAATTTCCTTCTTTTAATACGCTGATCCTCGTCATTGTAATGTTGACTAACAAAACTTCCTAACTTCTTGACATTTTCTTCAATTTCGTCAAACTTATTTCGCATTTGACTACGAAATACGGTAAAAAATTGCAACATTTTATCGCGAGTACCCAAATGTAGCTCTACTGTCTGCAAAAATGTTCTGGTTTTATTAAAACGGTCAAGAATTTCGTGCAAAAATTAGGTCATGAAAGAAATTTCTAATTTTTGCATTTGATTTTGGAGATTGCGTGCCTTTAATCGGGTATCGGCATTCGCATCGTTACTTTTAATAAAAACAGAGAGAACATCGTATATCCCTAAAAAATTATAAAATAAAGCCGAAGTTGCATCATCGTGGCAAGACCACATAGTTTTGGCCAAATGTTTTCAGAGTAGAATCAAAATGGTACAACAAAATCTCCAGCACTATTCTTTCTGAACTGATTTAGTCAATTACCAACACGTGAAACGTACAAGGCCAAGGAATTTACCTCTTCTATGCGGGCTTGTAATCCAGCATATTTTCCAGACATGTCACTCGCATTATCGTAGGATTGGCCTCTACAGTTACTCATAGAAATATCATTAGCTTGTAGCACTTGCAGTGTTACTTTAGAAAGTGATTCACCTATGTGACTTGATATTGGTAACAATTGTAGAAATCGTTCATATACTTGACCGTGTAAACAGTAACAAAAAATTATGGATAATTGATCTCCGTGAGAAATATCTGGTGTTGAGTCTGTAATAATTGAAAAATACGTTGCTTCTATAATTTATGCAACTTCTGTGCATTTGTTGACCTAGAAAAAGCATTTGACAAGGTAAATAGAAGTAAACTTTGGGAAGTCCTTAAAGAGTACGTTTGAGTGCCGCTTCAGTGCCGTTCAGTCGGCAGGGTACAGCGTAATGCTAAAGTAATGCTAAAGTAATATGGCACTATAATTAATAAAAGAAACAAAAGAAATATGTAAACTGTTGCAATTATATTAATACGTTAAAATTTACGTTGAATGGGCATGCCGTAATTGCAGCAAGTTCCTTTTTCAGCGTTGAAAAATTAACAAATAATGTGGCTGTCTTGGCAGTATGCCAACGGCGTCTTCAAGCGGGTTGCCAGCATACTGGGGCTCGACTTCAATGACAGCCACTTTGTTTTTTTATTTTTTAACGCTGGAAAAGCAACTTGTTGCAATTATGGCGTACCCATTTAACGTAAATTTTAACGTATTGTTATAATTGCAACAGTTTACATATATATTTTGCTTCTTTTAATAACTATAATGCCATATTTCTTTATCATTACATTAGCATTGCTTTAGCATTACGCTGTAGCGTAATGCTTGCGTTCGGTCGGTCCGCCAGGGTATACATCATTGAAATATTTAGAAGTACAAATAACATTTGCTCTCGCATTTTATGTTGAATTATAGATGCCAAAATACAAGTAGATCGTGAGTTAAGTGTCATTAAGAATCGAATTGAATTATCACCTCATTGATTTCAGTGCTTCCTAATGGTTAAGGAACCCCCACAGGATAAACTCTCTAAAGATACCGATGTCGCAGGAATAGATCAATAGTCTGGGGCTATTCTAGCAAGATTTGAAGATGTAGTTTGATAACTTCTCCACCATTCTAAAACATTTGTACTTCTGTCCGCTTACTCTTCTGCACATTAGAGATTGAATTCTCATTTCCAATCTCCATAGCTACACGTATCATCAGGATTATCTTCAAACAATGAATCTATATCGATTCAATCGCTTTCATCTAAGGCCATTTAATATACGGAAGTTTGACTGGGTCTAGTTTCAATAATAACCTAAAACCTTTTAGTTGAATTTAACTATTTTTAATTTAAAATTAACAAATATTTTTTGGTTGAAATATCAACTATTAAACTTTTTATTGAAAAATCACATTTTCAGACTGTAAACTCAAATCCTTGGTTGGAAGTTGAACTACTTTCTTAAAAATTCATTTTTTGTTTGAAGATTCATAATTTCAGTTGAAAATTGATCTCTTGAGTTGAAAGGTAAAACTAATTTGTTAAAAATTCGTTTAATGGTTGAAAATTCATTTTTTTAAATGAGAATTTAACTGTTCTATTTCTTATATTTTTTAATTTCAAAATTCAAATATTTGTTTGAAAATTGTTATAATTTGTTAAAAATTCATAATTTTTGGTAGAAACTTAATCCTGTTAGTTGAAAATTCATATTTTTAGATGAAAATTTAATTATTTGTTTTAAAATTTATTATTTTGTTAAAAATTCAACAATTTTGTTCAAAAGTCATCCTTTTTTAAAGTCATTCTTGAACATTTAAAAGCTGGATTGATATTTTTTTTCTTTCATGGTCAACAATTGTTTTGTTCGAACATTCACTATTGTGGCGAAAATTTGTCCTTTTGGTTTACAAATTCATCTGTTTTTGGAGAATTTTTATAATTTTTTGTTAAAAATGCAATTGTTTGGTTAAATTCATCTTTTTTTGTTGATAATAAAACTTTTTGTTAAAAATTCACATTTTCGGTATGAAAATTCAACTATTTTGTAGAAAATTCGTATTTTTTGCTCGAAAATTCCAAATTTGGCTAGAAAATTCAACTACTTTTTCTAAAATTGAACTCATTTGTTAAAAATTAATTTTTTTAGTTGAAGATTAGTCATTTTAGTTCAAAATTTATTTCCTTGCTTGAAAATGTAACTATTTTGTTGAAAATTCGTTTATTTTTTGGGTGAAGATTAATTCTTTTTATTGAAAATTTAACTATTCCATTTTTGGTTGAAATTGTGCCTTTTTTAATAAAAAATTCAATAGTTTCATTAAAAATTCATATATTTTGTTGAAATTTCGTTCTTTTTTGTAGAAAGTTAATCCTCTTGCTTGAAAATTTATCTATCTGATTGGAAAATAATGTATTTTGTTGAAAGTTCACCTTTTTTGTTTATATGTCACTGTTTTTTATTCAAAATTAAAAAAAATTGGTATATAATAGTGTATTATTATATTTTTAATTTAAAATTGACCTCTCCAGATTGAAAATTCAACTCCTTGGTTGAATGTTACTTATTGTGAATTTTTTAAGGTGTGACTAATGCTTTTAAAATTAAAGATATTAAGTTGTACGTATTAAGTTAAAGTTTGAAATTAGAGTTAAAAAACATTAACCAGTTCAAATATTTGGATTTGTACATTTTTTTCTTTGATAATTTGATATTTCTGAAAGTTTTGCATGAAACAAAGCATAAATTAAAAAATAATAATAATGAAGGGAGATCTACATGAACTCAAATATCAGGTTAAGCTGATTGAGGGTCAATATAAATATAAAAATTTAAATTGAGAAAGTTGTATTTTTATTCAATTTACTAATTAAATTAAATGAAAACTACTGTGATTGATTATCCTCTAAATTTTCTTTTTCAGCCACTGTATTTCCATTGGTTTGATTTTCTGAAGTCTCCCCAGTGAGTACCTGCTCTCTGCATTCCGTCTGCTTCTATGCTTCTTCTACTAATCTACTTCATTCTCGCTGACTAATATTCTTGAAACTTTTTGTTTCTTTGACATTTTGTTTTCAAACTAAATTGACAGAGACGTTCGACAGCCAACGAGATCTTTTCTCGTGATTCGAGACCAGAACAATCGAGTATGAACCAATGACATTTGATGGGCTCGTTTGAAAAATGTTCTAAAATATAACGAGAAACAAGAATTTCTCGTCTCGTATGCAACTCCAGGCGGATAAGATATTTGCACGTAGCTATAGTTTTTGATGTTTTATGTAATTGTCATAATTTTTAGCGAAAATATTTACTGCTTGTAG
Source organism: Andricus grossulariae (assembly GCA_011634705.1). Lineage (NCBI taxonomy): Eukaryota > Metazoa > Arthropoda > Insecta > Hymenoptera > Cynipidae > Andricus > Andricus grossulariae. Next base: position 7,970 of record JAABKJ010011193.1, read on the forward strand.
TCTCTCTTGGAGTTGTTTGGAATTTGAGATCAAAATTAAAGTGACTAAAAAGTTTTAAATTGCCATGTTTTGGTCTGTAAAAGTTTTGTAATTACTTGTAAAATTTTGTGAAAGTAACCGTGAATTCTAACCAAAAAAAAATCGTTTCTGGTAAATTTTTTCCATTGATGTTTTCAAAAATGAATTGTTAAAAATTGTAGAAAATTACAGAAAAGTCTACTAAAAACTACGACAATTAAGCCGCTGCATCATAAAACGGTGTATGAAATATTTTTCAAGGATTGGTTGGGAGGTGGCGGGGGCGAAACATCAGTTGAACCCAAGTGGCGGAGGCCATTCACTCTTTAAAAAATATTGTATCCCACGTTCTACGAACCGATGGTTCAATTTGTCGGTAGAATTCCCACACTTCTACCAAATTTTTATTGTTAAAGCACTTTTTAATATTTTATTTTTTAACACCTGATGCAATTCATAAATTACTAAGCAACATTAAAACTTCTCTCAGAAAAAATGTAGTGCTTTTTTTAGAGAATAAGTTTAATTTTATATTAAGATATAAAAAACGTGGATTTCTCTTTGAACTTTCACACAAAGCTTTATTTTGAACGTAATGCATTACTTAGATATTTATTTTAAAAATAAAATTGTGGAGTAAATTAAGAAAAAATAATAATAAAATTGCAATAATTCTTGTTTGCAATGAATTAACGAACTTTCTACCGTTACGGAATTTAATGTAAGACTAACCGCTTTTCCAGCTCGTTCAGAGCTGACTTTACGGAAAATTCTGTAATACTAGTCACTGCCATCATTTATTTATACTCTGTTAATACATTTCTAGGTCAATTACTTACCAAGTGAGGCTTTGCAAGTAGTTTGTACTTAGCAAGATCACTCGCGTGTATTTAACCAAATTAATCACGCACCCGGAAAAATTATTGTTTTCTCCTATTCCCTTTTGACTGCATTATTGTAACTGCCGTGACATGATTCGCGATTTGTAAAAACTGCGAGATTTACCGACTGCGTTTGGCTTTTTAAAGCACCTGCGCCCTTTTTATTTTCATAACACTATTTTATGGAAATTGGTGATCTCACTGTTCACATAAAACCGAAATAATACCGACCGATTTAGTTCTTGAATTTGGCGCCCTTTGATTAGTAAGACGTTTTATTTTTAGGATGGTAAGTTTTTAATTATTTTAGCGGATTGTGGTGAGATGAAAGACAAGGTAAGTACATCGGCTGGTCACGTGACTGTCATCGACGAGAACCGGCGAGAAACTGACAACTGAAATATTCCAAACAAGTTTAGAGCTGACGCTCAAGAATGACAAATCGTCGCTCGTTCACTTGTCATCCTATGGGCATTGGTCACATCACATTTGCAATGAGCAACCAGAATCCCCTCTTCCTAGACGCCATGCATTGATGCAAGCAAATTCTGGGAAAGGCCAATGGACAAGAGTTTGCGAAACAATTGTTCTTTTCCTCTAATCATTCTTTATATCGATAATATTCTACTTTTTGTGATATCCATTTCTGTGGAGCTTAAGAAGATTGAAAAATATTTCGAAGTCGTTTATCAATTGATTTACAGTACCTACGCATTCGTAATCATATATAGAAAAATATTATGAATCTTACTCTTCATTTTGAATATAAGAAAACCATACCTAATTTTGTATGAAAAATAATTTTCCTATCTAAAGTATGAAAATGATAAGAAATATTCCCCATAAAGTATATATTTCCCAAAAGTATAAGAAAAATTTCCCATTTGCATGTGATTTTTTTGATTATCTATCATTTCCTAAATATTCCCGATTTTTGCGGAAATAGTTCCCACTTATTCTAAAACCTATCCAAAAATTAAGGAAAATTACCTAGTTTTTCGGAAAAAATATTTTCCTGAACAAAATTTGGAAATATTCCATGCAGAATGCTAGTGAAAATTTCTGAAATTTTCTACAGTATCTGACAAGCTTACTCTATCTTGCCAACTCTAATTCTGAATATGTTAATAATAATAGGTTCACACATAATGTCTTTGTTTCCCTGCCACAACCGACTATTTCTCTATCACGCATTCTCAAAATGTGAAATGAATTGTGGCATGGCATAATGGATTAAACCACAATTTTTTCTAATAACATCTAATGAGGTTGAAACTACAGATTGAACCTTTTTACAGGTTTTTGTTATGCACGCGTTCGTGCGGGCGGTAAGGAGTAATGTGCGAGGGCGCGCGCGTGCGCAGCAAAACCTTTTTACTGCTCAAGATAGGCGACGGATTTTTTTCTTCAAAATAATGGTCTTAAAGTACAAGGTTCCATCTTCAATTTGAGCACTATTATAACCTCAAGAACGTCAGGTTCGCCCTCTCAGAACCGGGTCACTTTCTTCAATCAAACTTTTTTCCCCGAAATAGAATTTAAAAAAATTAAAAATTAGATTTGATAGAACATCTTTTTTGTCTCACCTGAATAATCGATGAAATGTGAGTTAATCCCTAATGCCGTACCATCCTTCGAATGTGAATGCTTTAATCCTCTAATCGGTTACATTTCACTTGAAAATAATTGCATAGGAAACTCTGAGTATAACCTTCAAAATGAGAAATTTAAAAAAAAAGTGAAATGGAAATCCAACGTCCACCTAGTGTCACGTCCCGCGACTTTTATAATAATAATAAATAATTATAAACAATAGATTATAACTACATAACAATTATATTCAATAGACTATAACTACATAACAATTATATTCAATAGACTATAACTACATAACAATTATATTCAATAGATTATAACTACATAACATTTATAT
>JAABKJ010011194.1:0-10801 GCA_011634705.1 Andricus grossulariae
AGTGGGACCCTGCGGTGGTTGTTAACCTTTAGTTTTTAATTATATATATATATATATATATATATATATATATATATTGTGGAGCTTGTGGATATAAGTGTTATTAGACATCTTAACACTGGAGAGACCTATACATACCTGGGATGTAGGATATAGACCTGTAAATACCCCCAGGAGGCATTCCTCCTGGGGGGCGAAGTGGGGTAAATTTGTTCAATGTCGCTTTTCGTCTCGAAAATAAAAATTTTTCATTACGGATATTTTTTCATAGGATGCGTAGTTTCTGAGATATTTCGATATCTCGAGTTTAAAAGAACAGCCAGTATTGGCTATATGTGTATATCACTTTAATATAGACAGAATACAATGATTGCATTCATATTTCTTTAAAAAATGGGTGCACTTCAAATCTCTATAATGTTTATACAATTGTTACTTTATTTATTTAGTTAACACTTATTCATTGCATTAAAGTTAATTCCGTGCAGCACCGATTCATATTTATCCGCCTTCTCATACTTTTTCGTATAGAGGGCCCTACTTGAGACTCATCATATATTTAGGTAAGGATTTACAAAATATTACTTATTACTTGTTTCATGCAGTGAATCGTGAAAGGCAGATTGTATGAATTGTGAGTTATTGAATAATATTTAAAAATAACATTGTTTTATCTATTTAATGTAAATTATGCTAGAATGAGAAATGTTTTATATGACTAAATAATATTCACTTATCATATTTTGGTTGATTCAATTAATTCTGCGCTGGAAATTGTTTATAAAGTAAATGTAAATCATATTTATGATGATTGAAGATTAAATGAAAAAAAAATAAAAAAATGGTCTATATTTAATCTTGTTTATTTACGAAATATAACATAGCAATTTTTTTAAACAGTATTATGAATTTTCTTTCACGGTTCAATTAAAAACATGAGAATGACAACTGGATAAGACCCATCTGAAGATGACACCTCGAATACGTTATTTGAAATGTAAAAAAGTGCGAACCTCATATCTTCTAGCCATGGCGATATAACGATTCCAACAAATTCAAGTGAAACGTGTTATTTATTAGTAGCCAATCGGGCAAGCTCCTGTGGGTCATAGTTCTAGAAAGTAACGATAGATGGATATGAAACGTCTTCTCGAAAGAGACTTCGTTTTGAAAGTGTATAAGGCACTGAAAATTAGTCATTATCGTTACTTTGGTTTCTCATAAGGCGTCAGTTAAGCGGACACTTCTAATAATTATTAATCAATTATATTCGTTTTTTGTTATCCATATATACCCAAGGCGACTCGTCTTCAATGAAAGGGACGCTGAAGCATGATTGTTTTAAGTTACATGCATGTACAAAGATGTATATCATAACTAGATCGTTCAGCAACCGTAATTTATTTTTAATTAAATTTATTATTTTTGCTGAATCGCAGAATTCCGATTAATCTCTACGGTTTCATCACGTGATTACCGATTCACGGCTATTCCCATGCGATTACAGAAAATATCCTACTTTCGATAAAAATTTCCGCTTCTCACATTCATCACGTTATGTTAACAATCGATGTCGATCGGCAAACTCCTTTTAAGAATGCCGATCGGGAGGTGCATAACTTCAAAATTCGGTGTACACCGATTGCATGATTGCACGGTGAAATTGAAGAGTGATTGCAAGGTGAAAATAAAGTGATTGCAATTAACTTTGTACACCGATTGCAGGAGTTGTGTAACCCTCGATGCCGATTCAAAAAAGTTTTATTGCTGATTTAAACGCATCCAATCGATTTTTTTCCTTAGTAGTAGCTGTAATCAGTGATAAGTTGAGAAAACCAAACATTAATTAGTTTTTGAAAAATTAACCTTTAAAACAAACACTTAGGGTGTATTTATTATTTAAAATTCGATCGATAAGAAAAGTGGGATAAAAATTGTAAATAGTAAAGATTAGACATTTGAGGTTCCGGTCGCAGAGGTCTCGTCCAAACTGTAGTTACTACTTTTTTTATTTAGACGGCAGGATAGCTGGATAATTTCTGGATATTTTAAGCTCAAGGCAAACCTTCTAGCATAGTACAGTTCCAACAGATTCAGTACAGGCCCTAGTATCGCACCCACTCAAACCCCAAAATGATACATACATACTTTTTACCCTGCTTAGAAAAAGGCGTAAATATAATATATAGTATGGAATGGTATGTTATCGTATGGTATGGTATTGTGTGGTATTGCATGCTATGTCATGACATGGCATTGTATGGTATAGTATAGTATAGTATAGTATAGTAGGTTTTTATATGATATAGTAAAATATAATATAGTTTAATATGATATAATATTATATAATGTAATTTGTAAAATGTAATGTAAAATATAATGCTGTAAAATGTAATGTAACGCAAAAATGCGGGTCAAAAATGGCATTTTATATAGTTGATACCCAAGAATGATTAACCTTCGTAAAAAATCGAATAAATTATTGTTAAGAGAAAGGTGGACAGAAAAATTCAAAATTTTGCAAAAATTCAATATGGCTGCCAAATTAATATTCCAAAGATAGCTCATTTTTGCAGTTTCAGTCGAATACTTTCAAATTTTCTATAAAACGAGGTATGAGATTAGAAAGCATATGATGATCCCAAAAGTCTAAATTTGAAAAAATTCCAAGACGAAACAATATTCTTTTAAATTTTGAGTCCCTGCCCTTCCTTCTCAAACAACATCCCGGATTTACACACTGTTAGCAAACCTCAATGATATAGTTATCTATGAAATGGTATTTAAGAGTTAGCCTTAATTAAAATCCTCTCCCCACCGACGGTTACATTGAGTGTGACGTTAAGTTGAAGCGGCCATAATTGTACACGGGCGTCATAAGATGCGCATGTGCGTAGCATGATTATTAGCCCATAATACTCCTATACTCGAGAGAATACCCAACAGACGGACCAATTTACCTCCAGTTCACGCTGTCTGTCATTAATATTGGAGGCGCAGGAGAGAGGCTCTTCTTTCATACGATTCATCCTTAAAGGAATATGATCCGCACGGTTCCTGAACGTGACAAAAAATTGACTGCATGCTTCAACATTGGATATTTTGACCTACTATCTGTTCATTTTACGAAAGCCCCTTCAAAACACCTCTACATTTTGGAAAACTGCTTGTGAAAAAGAGAATCGCAAGAAAACACAGCTCACACGTTGATAAAGCTTACATTATTGCGCATAAGACAATTCGGCGAAAATTTGTTTGAAAAAAAGCCTTCGCGAAAAGATGAAAACCATGGTATTTTGCCTCTCTCTGCCGTCGCTTGCTTTCAATGACATCTTCGAAATATACAATGTCAAAAATTTATAAGAAAATACGTCAATGCTTTGGTATTTTAAATACCAAAGAATTTAAAATAATGAAAAATAAATTTTAATATATTAATTAAATTAGCATAAAATACAATTGAAGATGACTTGCTACCTCTTCCAATTTACATAGCAGAGAGTTGTATTTTGGCTCAAATTGTTCGACAAATTAAAAAAATACAATAGATTAATAATTATCTATGTTAAATTTAAAACGTATTTGCTTTTAACTAATATTTTTAGCACTCCCTTTGCTGTAAATGTTAGTGCGATTTCACAGTGGGACCTTATTGATAAGTTTTTTCCTTCACCTAGAAAGAAGTAATAATCCCTTTTAAAGTTTCTGAATAGCTCAACTATTTAACAATACCATCTTGCTGTCACCTGGCACGTACACTTCCATCTATCGATCTCCTAGCAATATTAGTTCAAAGTATTGCACAGTTAATTATTACTCCATTGTATTTGTTGAAATTTTCCAAGCAATTTGAGCCGAAATACAACTCTCTATATTATACAAATTACAAGAGATAGCACAAACATCTCCAATTTAATTTTACGTTGAATATTATTATTAATATATTGAAATTTATTTTTCACGTACGTGTAGTGCAAATATCAAAGTATTATCGTAATTGTTTTCAAAGTTTTCAAATAGTTTATTTCAAGGATGTCGTCATTGAAAATCAAGCCACGACAGAGTGACAAGAAAAAAGCACGGTTTTTATCCTTCAGCGAATACTATTTTCCAAATGAATTTTCGTACATGAATAAATGTCAATTTGTCTAATGCCCAATAAAGTGAGCTTTATCATAGCATAAACTGTGCTTTTTTGCGATATTTCTTTCACGAGTGATTTTCAAAAATGTAGAGATATTTTGAAGAGGTCTTCATAAATTGAACAGAAAGTAGGCAGCTCCTTCCTTGACATTATCTCCGCCGGAAGAGATAAAGCTGCGCGACCGTTCGGTATTTCTTCTTTAGACAGAGTATAAGAGAGTTATTGACTCATAATTATACCAAAATAGTGCAAGTGCACAGATATGATGCTCCTAACTGCATACGTCTCAGTTAATACGATCAGATTTGCAACTTACAAGTCCACGTATACTGATTGTACCCTCCCAAATATACACGTCTCTTTCATAACACGGTCAGATAATCAACTAAAAATCCACGTGCACAGATGGTAATCCTCCCAACTGTATACGTCTCAATTATTACACTCAGATTTTTCACTCACAAGCCTACGTGCACAGATTGAACCCTCCCAACTATGCACGTCTTAATTAATACGATCAGATTTTCAACTTGGAAGTCCACGTTCACAGATGGAATACCTGCGACTATGCGCGTCTTATTTAATACGATTAAATTTTTAACTTACAAGTCCACGTGCACAAATTGTAGCCTTCTAACTGTGTACGTCTCAATTAATATGATCAGATTTTCAGCTCACAAGTCTATGTGCACAGGTTGTACTCTTCTAACTGTGTATGTCCCAAATAATATGATCAGATTTGCAGCTCAGAAGTCCACGTACACAAAATGTTCCCTTCCAAATGTGTACGTCACAATTAATATGATCAGATTTGCCGCTTACAAGTCCACGTGCAGAGGTATCCTTCTAACTTTGTACGTCTCAATTAATACGATCAGATTTTCAAGTCACAAGTCCGCGTGCCCAGGTGGAACCCTCCCAACTGTGCTCGTCTCAATTACTGTGATCAGATTTTCAACTTACAAGACCATATGAACTGATGGTACCCTCCTAACTGTGAACATCTCAACAACAACGATCAGATTTTCAACTTACAATTTCACGTGCACAGATTTTACCCTTCTGCGAACGTCTCAATTCATATGATCAGATTTTCAGCTCACAAGTCCACGTACACAGATTGTACCCTTCTAACTGTGTACGTCTTAATTAATATGATCAGATTTTTCACTCCCAAGTCCACGTATTCAGAAGGGACCCTCCCAACTGTGCACGTCTCAGCTAATACGATCAGATTTTCAACTCGCAAGTTCACGTGCACAGATGGTAATGCTCCCAACTGTGCACGTATTGATTACTACTGTCAGATTTTCAACTCACAAGTCCACTTGCACAGATGGTAACCCTCCCAACTGTGCACGTCTTGATTAATACGGTCAGATTTTCAACTTACAAGTCGTGCACGGTTTAGAGGGTACCTTTTGTATACGTGGATTTTTCAGTTGTGAATTTGATCGTATTAGTTGAGACGTGCACATTTTAGAATCTCGCATCTGTGCACGTACACATTTGGGAGGGTAACTTCTGAAGTTGAACGTAAGCGCGTGAAGTTGTGAGTGAAAAATCTAATTGTATTAATTGACACGTGCACAGTTGGAAGTATCCCATCCGTTGAAAATCAGGTCGTATTAATTGAGACGTGCACATTTCGGAGTATCCTATCTGTGCACGTGGACAGTTGGGAGTGTCCTATCTGCGCACGTATATATGTTGACGCGCAACATTTAAGAAGGCCCCATATGTGTACATGCACTGTTAGACTAATCGATGTGCACTGTTGGAAGTGTCCCATCTGTGCACGTATCAGTGGCCTACAACGTGCACAGTTATACCCCTAGACATCGACGTGCACAGTTGAGTTTGTGCAAAGTTACTCCGTGCACAGTTGTCTGTCACCCTCTCGCGTTATGTAAACGGCTTCTTTTTGGACTAAAAATTTTTTTATGGGTTCCCTGGTGTTTCCCTACTTATTGAAACGTTACACATGGCTAGATTTTTTTTCAGATGTGCAATTGATCACAAATAATGGAGTCAGCGTCTAAGCGCTAGTACCGTCCCCGACCGTGTCGATGCTACAGACCGCGCCGCGTTGTCCGCGTTGCCTCATCAAACAATTCATTAGTGAATAATAAGAAATTACTGTTGAACTCTCTGTTGATTGATCTATTTTCAAGTACATTTGGAGAATACGAGTCATATATTTAGTATTGATTTCAATTCTTGTAAATAAATTATGTAAACAATGTCTTAGGTACGCCTTCTTATAAACAAAAAAAATCCTGCACTATCATTCTTCAAGTTTGCTACAAAAGTGATTATTAGTAAGAACAAATTTTCTAAAAGTTAACAATGTTTATTATTTTAATCAATTGTATAAATGAATGCTTAAATTTTAGCATACAATGAGCACTTTTTTCATATACTATTTTTAAGCTAGTTAATAGTGGGATTTCAACAAGAATAATCACAAAATAATAATCAATATAAAAATTGAGTTTGAATTTATTGATTTATTATAATAGTTTGTGATAGTTCAACTAAATGAACTAAATGGCTAAAGCTCTTCGAATTTACTGGTTCGTTTTCCATGTTTCTATGCCTATATGTAAGTACCTCTTACAAAAATCTGTCGAATATACTACGTATGATATAAATTAATGTGTATTTTCTTTTAAGTAGGTCGGATAAATGGTGCTCTTCACTTGTTGGAATTAAATTAGGAAAAAACGTTTTATAATTTTTGCTTTGCTTGCGGTTGTCGTATATGTACTTATAAATAGTGTAGAACTAGAGGATCCCGAGCTAACACAGAAACTTAAGAAATCTGCCAGGTGGAATTACATAAGTTCAAAAAGCTCGGTGTAGTCAATAACTTCTCATGGATAGAAATAGGAATTTATGCATTAAAATTTTTTTTTATATCGTGGGCAGTTCAGTCTCTCGATAACTCTTCTCAGGAAGTTGCACAGTGTGTGCACTTTTCTAATAATTACTAGCCTGACACCGTGGTACATATCAGGATTTGAATAATTGAAGTATAATAGCTTTCAAACATTCAATTTTTGCGAACACCCTAATGTTTCACCATTCTTAGTTAATAACTATAGAAAATTAATTTTTTTCACCGAAATCGTTGAGTTTTCCATTTCAGAAATTTTGAAAATATTAAGTTTTTGAAAATTAACATATTTTAACGTACATGGCAATTATTGCTTGATTGCTTTGAATAGAAACTGAAAAAGTCACTTAAATTAAACGTTTGTGCAAATTTTTTTTTACTCTCTATCTCCTGGGAAACTTCCACTGCCTGAGGCGATGGGTAAATATTAACCGACTTAGCTAAAAATTGTAAAAAATTCTATTTTTGGGGTTTTCGCACAATAATCGCAAGTAGGAGCAAACGATTTCTGAAAACGTTTAAATAACCATGAGGCATCTTAAAAATCTTAGTGTGCTTGGTTAATGAAATAAAGGGTCGCTAGACGCTAATCGATTTCAAATTATTTAAAAATTGTCACTTCATCACTTTAAACCTTTAAAAAAGTTTTCATTATGTCCCAAGTCTTTTCTCGGATATCGTCCGCCGTAAGACCTTATACTAGATCCTCCTTCATGCGGAAAACTCGTGCTTCTTCTTTGTGGCTTTCGATTCCGAATCACTTTACTTGTCCCCAGAGGATTGCCCCGAGAAAATGGAATCATTCGAAACTAGATTACGACACGCCCGGCTTTCAAAACGACTTCTATCATCTCATCTCTTTTTGTCGTGCGAAGATTTTCTAATAAAAAATAAAACCCGATAAAAGTGCCCTTACCGAAATAGAAAACGTAATAACAAAGAATATTGCTTGAAATTTCCGTGAGTGTTAGAATATCAAATTGGGATTTTCCTTATGCTTTGTAATTGAAAATTTTAGTCTAAAAAATATATATTCTAATTAAAATAAAAAAACAATGTGTATGTGCCATATCTCTTATATTTACTTGTAATTCGATTACTAGAAATTAGTCAATCACTTTTTTATTCCAGTACACAACTATCAAGATTTTGCAAGCATTGCATTCTCTTTATTTCCCTACAGTAAATCATGATGTATTATTTTTATTCACAGTCGAGTATACGTTGCAAAGGAATAGTCGTTTTCTGACGCATGCACAGAATGTTCGCTTCTCGAGGCTTGTATAATGTGCGGGGAGTAGCCAACTCCCTAGCAGTGAGAAAAAGTAGTGAGAAAAAGATTTGTCATTTCACACGTGCATGAAAATGCTACTTTACTACGACTGTATAGCGAGAAGAAAATTGCCCTTTACAGCCTGCGAGTGTCAAAGCAATCCTCGTGCATGCGCACATCGAAAATTCTGTTGCTTTCTTCCCTAGATACAGGGTCAAAAGAACTTTCGCTTAGCTAAGGAGTCAGCAGTTTTACGAGAATCAGTGCCCTTGAACTGTATGAATGCTTAGCTAGTAATGTACTGTCGGTAATACAGATTGATGCGCATGCGCCAAAATTGCTTTGACGTTCGGGAGCTGGAAACTTCAACTTTTCTCTCACTCTACAGGCATAGAAATGACATTTTCATACATATGTGAAACCAAATACCGTGTAAAATTCGGGAGGTACTGGTATTACTAATAAGTGTGAAGTTTGCTGTGTTTGTGCATTTTCAGCAAGATCACTATTACTAACAGCTATGCCTGCGCCTTTCGATACAAAATTACTATCACGGAGAGCTGAAATCATGTACAGTAACATAATATCACAATCGGCTTCAGGAGTTGACACTCGACAGATTGATTGTGATCATTCATATGCTGCCCTATTTTTGAAAAACACCGTCAGTTCAGAATCCGCTGAAACTGAAAAAATCGTCGAAAACCGTTTGAAACTTCGTTCGCTTAGAACTTTTATTCAAAGGAATGTTTAACTTTTTGCACCTTTAATGATGAATTTGACAACGATATTTTGAAATATGACCAAAACAAATGTGTTGAAATTTTAATTAGTAGTCAAAAATTGAGTTGACGGTACGAATTTGGAAGTAATAATTCGTAAAAACGCCGTCAACTTGAGTTAATGGTACTCTCTGTGCGATCAGAATGCAGATCCCGAGAAACAGTGTCTATAGTTCTGAAGAATACCGTCAACTAAAATAAAAATAATAGGAGGAGGATGAGGAGGTGGATGAGGAGGAGGATATAAACTCAGCTTTCATGAATGAACAGCCATTTTGAATGTGCTTGTAACAAGATGACTTCCACATGTTCAAGTTATTCCAGAACTTATTCAAGACTCGATAATTTAAGAAGACAAGAGAAATACTCTTGCTTGAGACTACATCTTAACTGAGAAAAAAATCTTTATAATGTTTTGGGAAAAACGACAAACATATGACAAAGTAGACAAGAGAGATATATTAAGGTGGTAAATTCATTGATACAGAATGAAGGCGTCATTTGAAGGAATCGCAAATGAGGAAAGCGCGCCGTAATTTCAATATTCTTGAAATTCAAATGAGGTAATGGTTTAAGTTCCTTGTACATAAGGTAACGTAACTTTCAGATCCGATTTTATATCCCATTAATTTTATATATCTCATTAAATGTAATTAATGTAAAAATTTTTATATTGGTGAGACAGGTAGAAGTTTAAAAACTAGAGTTTCGGAACATAAAAGAGATTGCAGAGTTGGAAATTTCAATACAGGTCTATCACAACATTGTTAGAACTAAAACCATTACCTTGATTTTGATTTTTAAAATATTAAAATTCTGTCTACAGAAAAGAATACGTATAAAAGACGAATAATAGAATCCATTTTTATAAACAAATATCATAATAATACGATTAAATTACAGACAGAAATTATGAATGTCAACAAAATATATCAAATTATTATACAAATATCATAAACTAATTTAAAATCCAGTTGCTTTGGCGCGCTTTCCTTATTTGCGATTCCTTCAAATGACGCCTTCATTCTGTATTAATAAATTTACCGCCTTGATGTATATACCTAGTCATATGTTCGTCGTTCGTCCTAAAACATTATAAAGATTTTGTTTTCCCAGTCAAGATGTAGTCTTACTCTGAAACAGCCTCTTCAATTTTTTTAGGCTTTTTTCTACGAGCTGATGTTATATAATTGATTTTAAATTGGAGTTACACTTTAGAATTATTTTTGTAATTTGACCATTACCTATTGACATGCTGTTGACTCCAAAATTGAAAACTATTGTTTCTTACAAGATACATATTACAGGTATTTTTATTTCTTTTACTTTTAATTTTTTGTGAGAAAAAAATGTAAAAACTGTTGTTAATTATATATTATTTATTTAGATTCTTTAAAAAAGGCACGCAGCGATAGCCGAAACGTCAGTATGATTAATAAATAAACTTTTTATCAATTGCGTTTGTTATTTCTTTTACATTAATGAAGACCGTACGACCTACAAAATACTTACGCATATTTACATTTACGGTCAAAGAAAGGATCGACTTTTATTATTATTATATCATTAGGTCGTTTCCCTTTCGGGGTAGGCGTGAATTGCTCGGTTGGAAAGTAGTGATGTGTAGATGGGTATATAGGTGAAGGGTAGATAGGTATATAGGTTTAAGGTATAGATATTTTAGATTGATCTAGAATTCTCGT
>JAABKJ010011195.1:0-10801 GCA_011634705.1 Andricus grossulariae
AGTGTGCCAAAGCACAATCCAATCTGATCAATCTTTCGAAAGTTATCGTACCTACACGATACTACAGACAGACAGACGGGCAGCCAGACAGACACCTTCGGAAGAACCGTTTTTTCTGACTCAGGGGGCCTCAAAACGTCGACACTTGATTGAATATGCGAAAGTCATTTTTCACATAAAACCAATACCTTCTCATTGAGATGGTCGAACCATACAAGATACGAAAAAAGATTATTGGACAAAAATTATCCATTCAAAAAAGATCTACAAATTTACCATGAATCTTATCTTTATAGAATGTGTAGTTTTTGTTTTAATCGTGTAAAATAAAACTAGAAATAAAAAAATACAAACTTTGGACAAACGACACAATGTATGAAAAAATTATTACAAAAAAGTTACTCAGCTATAAAAGAACTAGAAATTTGCCGTGAATAATTTTTTGATAGGACACGTAGTTTTTGTTTTATTCGTAATCAGATTTCGATAGGATGCTTTTTTTGGTTGAATCGTAAAAAATAACATAAAAATAAACAAATTATGTTTTTGGAAAAACGACACAAAGTGAAATTAAATGTTAATTAACATGAATGTTTTTCTATAGGATGCACACTTTTTTATAATAAAAAATAGACAGTGAAAACACTGCTGCTTCAATATCAATGCATATTATGAATTATAATAATATAGATTCATTGAAATGATACATTTTCCAGGGTAGTTGAGAATTAAATTTTTGCAAAATAAGAAACAAATATTAAGGTATTCATGATAAATAAAATTTGTACATTATTTTGCAATATCTAAACAAGGAGTCCCAGACCGAGGTACAGAAATTATGTTCGGGGAAATCCCCCAAATACTTTAAAATTTACTGAAATCGTTATGTAATTTTGCCAAAGTTATTTTCGTGAAAATTCGAAGAATACCTTGCAAATTTATCGAAATTAGTAGGGAATTTTCCCGTCGTTATTTCTAGGAAAATTACCGCATTATCGGGTTTATTTTATCCCGAACATTTTCGGCCATTTTCGGGAGAAAATGTTTACAGCGTGCGCACACTCAAGTTAATGTGTGTACCGAACATTGCGGAAATCGCGGGTTTCTTTCTGGTCCCACATTTAGGCCAGGCCGAGCGGCCCCATCCTGGCTCTAGCATTTATTGCTCAATTGCTCGACCTCGAGTCCTGCTTGTGAGCTATTCACAACGTTCCTGAAATTTATGATCGATTACGTTGGATTATTCTGTTTCCATTTATGCAGCATTTTTTAAAAAAAGGTGAATTGGTCAAACCACATGTAATTATGTAGTTTTAATTCTATGGTATTTCATTTTTGTGTAAGTGATCCGTTAAATATTGTTTCATAGTGATAATTAATCTGATGATGCAAATCATAATAGTCCAAATTTAATTATTCAAAATGCCTACAATCAAAAGCACACAAAGAGTCCGGAGACATTAAGCAAACGCCACAATTTCGTATTTAAATACTGAATTCAAAAGTACGTAAATCAGTTATAAATCAAATGTAGATGTTACGCTAATTGTTTTCTACCCTTCAAACCTTTCAACACTTTGTACTGACCAATTTCAAAAACGGGGATAGAACCTTAATTTCAGGTCACAAAGACTCATATAATAAGATCGTTTTTATTTAAAACAAAACCTTTTTCTATTAAATTTTGAATTTTCCTTACAAGGACAAACAGAAAAGCAGACTCATAATAAAATGGATAATAATCGATAAAACGCTAGGGTCAAGCCTGGGCCAGGTTGGGCGATCGCCGGACAATCTAGTTAGAGTCTGACCAGATAAGGCATGATCGCCAGACTAGGGCCTAGGTTTTCTAGGCTTGTAATCGGTCAGGCCAACAGAAAAATTTCTACACGGGGAGATAATTTTTGATGAGCTCTATACTGCATAGGCACTTATATAATAATAATAATACACAATTTGTACTGTTTATCCAGTTAAAAATAAAAATTTGTGGCTAGCAAATAACCAGGAATATAACATTTTTCGTGATTTTCGCCATTACAGGTACCTTAGCTTGAGTGTACGAACATAAGATAACTTTAGCAGTTCGTACATTTTGTTACTCCTATTACAATATCAAATGTAAGGGGCTAATACTAATTATGGCTAATGCTATTTTAAAAAATGCAACAATTTCAATTTCCACTGCCAAATTACAAACTATAGAATATAGAAAAATTAAAATACTCCGTAGTTTGATTTGTTGTATGAAACATGATGAGAAAGCATTTGGCTCGAATTATTCCCAAAGCAGACGAACTGAGTATACATTTTTAGTCTAGTAGATTGCAAATATCCAGTGAATTGAAATATGATTCTGGTTGTTTTCGCTTAACTTGCACGTTTTCTCATCAGCTCAACCTTTCGATTTCTCAGGCGGTTACCTAGACCATTTTTAGATCCGTTAAATTCCTCTCTTATTTGCAGCGAAATATGAGGGCAAAAATTGTCGACTTTCGTGTGCTCCGTTTCAGCACTGATTCCCAACTATAAAGACCAGAAAGTCTTTGGATGTGGGCCAAGCACAGTCCCGGAAGTGGGTTCCGATTATCGAAAGAGACTGGCACGCCTTTTGCTTCGCGAAACAGGTCCTTTCTCTAGCTACATCCTGCCAACAAATCCTCTAAACTTAAAGTACAAGATAAGAAAGTATGTGGGACTTCTGCCAAAATAATGATAAAAACATCAGAACAAATATGTGAACTGTTTTATTAACGATGGCTGAAAGATAATAAATAAAAAATGAAACTGGGATATTTTCGCACAAAATCCCAATTCGTCAACACAGAGGAAACTGAGAGTAATACGCGTTGCGGGTAGTGGGCGAGGTGGGATAACAGCCATTAGGTAACTATGGGGTAAACTCATCGTGGCGACTCAAAGATTTCTTAGGAGGACTCCGCTAGACAAATCTTTAACGAGTGGGTTAGTTTCATGAAGACTTTATGACAGCAAAATCTTTCTTAACTGCCTTTCGCGTTTCGGAATCCTCAAGGTTGGATTGCCATGAATTAAAACATAAAAAAGGAACCAAATTTTTCAGGCAATCTCTAGAGACGGACTCATTCAAATGGAGACTGATACATCAATGAAATGTTCATCACGAATGCACGGAATATGCCATATTTCGCTGTGGTTTTCTGTTCGCATTGTGGCATATTGCATACGCCGTGCTGGCGTGCGCAATATGAGACCACGTGGCGGAATATGGAGCTACACCACGCAAGTTGCACACACTACTTTTCATCATGATTACACGGAGCCATACTTCACAACGGTTTTCCGTTTGCATTGTGGCTTATTGCGCACGATGACACAGCGTGCAATATGCCACAATGCGAACGGAAACCCGCTGTGAACTATGGCATATTCCGTGCATGTGTGATGAAAATTTCATTGATGTATCAGTCTCTGTTTGAATGATTTCGTCTCTAGAGATTGCCTGAAAGATTTGGGTCCTTTTTTATGTTTTAATTTATGGCAATCCAACCTTGAGGATTCCGAAACGCGAAACGCAGTTCAGAAAGGTTTGGCTGTCATAAAGTCTGCATGAAACTAATCCCTTATTACACTACAAATTTTGGTTTACTTATTTATATGCATATATTTATTTGCAATAACTTCTTTATTTATATATTTATATATGAACCATGATTTCCTGACAGTGTATCTAAAAATGCTATCTGTTTTTACGCATCTCGTGTAGTTTACGAGACACTTACAAAAAACGATGTATTTTGAAACTATCAAGGCGAATTTTATATATTTGTTAATCTTTCTAACTCTCACATAATTTATTTCAAAATGGAAAACAGAAGTTATTTTTGTATTTCAAGCTTTCAAATGTGGCCTCCGTTTTTAAAATAACCCGCAGCTTAGCCCGAGGGGCTAGTCACTGAGAAGTCTCATATTGTTCGCTGGAAGTGTTAAGAGAACTATATGAGGAACTCTTAAAACTCTTAGAGATCTTAGAAATCTTTTGGAATCTACACATTTTTGTGATTCCAGGCATATGTGATTTGTATAAAAAAGTTGAAAATTTCAGAAGCCATTAATTCGAAAGAATATTGTTCCAAATATTAAACTTTTCGAAATTTTCAACACTTTTGAATAAATTATATATGTATGGAGTCGTAAAAACTTGTAGATTCCAAATATCCTATTTTCGAATCGCTAATTGTAAAATATATTTATTTTCCAACTTTGTAATCTTTGCCTGGTTACGAACAAAGGACCCCTCTCCCGGCAAGTATTCGGCCGATTTATGGTTTGTAAGCATTATGAAACCATACCTGGTTCTTTGAAAACTTTTTCCTGAGTAGCTATAGATAGAAATGTCAGAAAAGTAACTGAACCTGAGATTCTTTAGAGATTTTCTCGAGAAGCACATAACTTCAAAATACGATGTACATTGATTGCATGATTGCAAGTGTTTGCACTATAAAAATTACAAAGTTATTGCAGAGATTTCAAGGTAAAAATAGAGTGATTGCAATGAATTTTCTACACCGATTGCAGGTGTGGTGTACCCCTTTGGATTTTCTAGTCAATTTGTATCAATAGGGTGTGCAAAATTTTAATTCACTTTCAGAACAAAGTTAGACATCGTTGGATTTAGTGTGTTTATATGAAAAAACAAATACTTTTCTTAATAAATAGTTTCTTCATTGAACTATATAATCAAATTTTAAAATTATGAACGATTCGTGAACCATCAGGCCCATAAATATTCTGCTTCGCATTACTTTTATACATTCTTTCTCAATTTATAATTTCCTTAACTATTGTTTTTTGCAGTGAGGTTTAATATCCTCTGAATAAAAGATAGCAATCAATTTGAACTGGTCTGTAAGGTTCTACTACTGGGTTTTATTATTCTAATAAATAAGATCGATTTTCCCAATCAAAAGTCATAAAGTACGATATGCTCTACTGAATTACATAATTTTTTCTGTCTGTTTTACTGCTCTGACGTGCAAATGAAATAAAGTGTGTCTGCTGTTCGGATAAGTCATCTCTCACTTTTACGAATCTTCAAAATTGGAATCATATATGTCCTTGATTCTGATGGTGTTTATTGAATATTCATTTTGTAATACGACATACATAATGGATTCTTATGAAAACTACGATAACTAGGGCTATTTGAAATCCATTTCAAAGATTCGTAAAAGTGACTGATGACTTATCCGAACTGTATATTATACGTTTTATTTCATTTGCACGACAAATCTGCTGTCGCCCTACTACCAAAGCTATGTCGAATGAAATTTCTTAGCTGATTATTTCTACACACGAAATAATCTTCTGTAAGCAGTAGGAATACTGTATAGGGCGATGTAATTCTTTAATTTTAAATTGAAAAACGAATGGTACTAATTTAATTTGATTTATTTGGGAATAATTCACTAAGAAATTAATTGAAACAGAAAATTTTGAATATTTTAGTTTTAAATGACACAATTAAAGAATTGAATTTTCTATTTTGCACCTCCTTATTTCACAGTTCAAACTTATTTAATTTAAGAAGACTTCAAGTTTTGATTATTTCATAATAACGGCATTACAATTTCTCAAAATTTAAACGTCATAAATAAAAAATTTTAATTCATAAACGTGGTATACAGCTATATTTTTTTCGATCGAGATTGTAAGACGGGGTCACCATGACCCAACGCAACGTAATAGATTTTCATTGACATGCAGTTTAAAAACTAAGAAACTGTCCGACAATTCCGAAAAAATTCTGGTATGAATTGTGAACATTGTAGGAGTTATTATAATTCTGAAAAATTGACAGTTGAAGTGTCATTATGGTTTTAAAAATTTTTAAGAAATTCAAGTTTTTCAAACAACCTTTTTCCATTCAAAAGCGTTAACTTATGAATGTTTAAATACTTTTAGCTGAAATTGTAGGATTAATATATTTTCCAGAAATGAATATAGTGTAATTTTGAATCAGTGTCATTTTTCTGAACTTATGTCTGAGAGAGCGTCTTGCATAAATTCATTCTTAGTCAGAACTGAGGAAAACAGACATGTGAATCACAAATGATTTATTTTTAAAAATGCTTCAGTATATCAGTTTTTTGTAGAAAAAAATTTTTTGTTTCAAAATCGTTGTAATTTATTATAAGAATGGTATTATTAATAAAAACTTGTCATAATTTAAAAATTCATAAACAACTTAGAAGGGTATAAACAATTTTTCAACCCATTAAGTCTAATGTGCAGATGTTGGGATGAGAAAATTTAGATAAGAGACGATTTTTCACGTAAAAGAAATTGATTTTTCGATTTTTTGAACAAGGTTTGTTTCAGCGATTTATTTAATGATGACTGTTACGGGAAAACTAATTCCACAGTTCGTTTCTACGGGGAAATTTATATATATAGTATATTATTAGAGTCTACGTTAGAATTAATCCATCTTTTTCTAAAACCGTATTTGTTATGCTATTAATTTTGTTGTAAGTTATATTTTCAAACCAATTTTCTGACCTAAAATTGTTCAAATGATTAAAAATCTCATTTATTTTAAATGAAAAATTATCTTTTAAAGAAATATTCTCATCCTAACACTAACTGTTCTGCTATTTTAATTGGTCTATCCATGAAACTTAATATGTCAAAAAATTGTTTATAACTTCATAAGTTATTTGCAGATTTATAGATTTTAAGACAAAATAATTGTTGCTGCTGTATTTTTTTAAGCATTGTTCAGCACGCACAAAAAATCAAAATTGACTCGCTCACGTTTTTAATGAATTCAATTCACAATATTTCTGTTTGAAAATATCTAAAAATCGTGTAATAAATGTATCCAGTGGACAAGTTTGTCTGCAGAAATACATTTCTGAACCACTGTGCTTCAGTTAATTTTTCTTTAGTGTATTAAAAAAATAATACATTTCTAGGTTTTTCA
The DNA here is from genome assembly GCA_011634705.1 of Andricus grossulariae. NCBI lineage: Eukaryota > Metazoa > Arthropoda > Insecta > Hymenoptera > Cynipidae > Andricus > Andricus grossulariae. The sequence continues at coordinate 6,965 of JAABKJ010011195.1, forward strand.
GAATCGTCCACCTGTCTCTTCAAAAATGGTCTTTTCGTAATTGAATAATGGCTCTCTCAAGAAATTGAAAAGTACCATCATGATACCATGGTTTTCAGAGTTAATAAGATTTTAACTTGACTGAAATTGCTGATTTGCGCAATTTCAGTGCACTGGCCAGCAATGTTTATTTATAGTATGAAGTTGACTTTGGATAAAACTATGGTATTATGACGGCAACAAAGCAATTTACTGAATGTTCGCATATGTAATATACATAGTATATAATATACCGATTGGAACCACGAATTTGTTACAAGTTTCTGTTGCATTTTTGAATTTGAAAAATTTGCTGAGTAGTCACGATTTCATGTATTTAAAGCACACACATAACGAGCCTGTTCTCAACAATCAGTTATTTTCCTATTATTTACCCTGCATAACGTTCCACACATAACTCTTAGTACACTTAAACTCACCCTTCTGCACTTTGCGCTTCGTAGATAGGTATGTCGACAACCAGAATCGGTAAAGCAGTGAAAACTTCGGTGGTATTTCAGGTCATAATAATTGTATCCATAACGAAAGTGCTGTTTGGCGAGCTTAGAGAAGCAATTTTATCCGCAGGCAGTAGAGGGTAGTATCATCTTGTTGAACAAACCGTAAGACGCTCGTCGCCATCAAATTCATGAGAGAGAAGAACTCATTGACGAGAAAGCAAGAGCGCAGTGTCCTCCTTTCATGTTATAGGTTTTCAATATTGTCGTTCTTAGCAGAATAGAAAGTGCCCAAAAGTAGATTGAAGTTTTTTTTTTTCAATTTATGTGCAGAAAAGATCACAAAATCTATAAAAGTTCTAAATGATGCCACTTCCATGTTCTTGTCATCAAACGACAGTCTGAATTGAGAACATTGTTGAGTATTCTCAATTCTAATTTATTAAAACGTCTCGTTTGCTATGTTTAAAATATTTTCTCCAATTCTTTTATTCCATTCTTCCACCCTACACATTTATGTACAATCATATGGAATTATCAACAAATTATGAATTATGGTCCTCATAGGCACCAAAAACAGAGATCTCACTCGACCGTGACCAAACTTTTACTGAGTACACGTGAGGCTTCTTCCTAGATGTTGTATCTTTGTAGAAACTTACAGCGCTGTCACGTCGGAAGAAAAAATTCAGTCCATGAACTTTTTGTCAACACCTCGTATATAGTAGTTATCAAAAAATTGATGCCATTTATACCATTACTACTTGTGATCGAGGGTTAATTTTGTCAGTTTTTCTTGCTCGAATTCACGTTAGTGTTCTTATCTATTATCGCTGTATGATATGAAGTGCGTCCGCTATAATTTATAATTTCCGAGGTTCTCCTACAAATGCGTACTTGCATATTGATTCAAATAGCCAAATATACAAATATTACAGGAATCGTTTCTCTTCAATTATGACTATAAATCACTTTTAATATTTAAATTGTTTACATTTCCTATTTATTCTATTTATTCACGAAAGTTTTTAAATATATTAAACAAATTTGCTTAAATTACACGATTAATTGAATGCAAACTTATCATTCATTCATGAATCTTCTAGCTCATTGTTAATGTTTATATTGATTAGCTAATTGGAGTTTCAACATCGAATGTAAATAACTGCCTGATTACGGCATCTAATATTAATTTCTCTTGTTCCAGAAAAGCAAAGTAAGAGTTAATGTGTCGTCTGGATAGTGATAAACAGTCCAAATTTTAATTAGAAATTAATACAAGAGCATTTTCAAAATACTTTTTTATGACATTTAGGTCAAAATAGTTTGATTAAAAAAAGACACCCAGTTCCGAAAAAACAGAGTAGGAAGCTCTCGTTCAGCAGTTGAGGTTCACGTCACTATATATACTATGGTTGGTGAAAAAAAAATTCGGTTTTCAATTAAATAACAAAAAAAAAAAGCGAGGAAGCACATGTGAGCATTCCATGCGTTGTTGACAAACAAAAAATTGTGAGTAAAATAAAAATAGGTATCCTTTTATTTTGTGTATAGAAGGCAAAACAAGAAGAGTTCAATGTAACGATTTAAATTTTTCATTCTAGAAACTCAGGTCTGTAATTGAATAATTCAGATGTGTCAAATCTGATTTAGACTAAGTCTGCAAATAGAATTTCAGAAATATATTTCTTTTTCAAATAAGTATTTGCCGGCGCAAAAACCAAACGTATGAGGGACGTAGGCGAGCCATAGACGAAGCTGCAGGAGAGTCGTCTGCTCCTTTTGCAAACATCACTCGAGCTAAAAAAAAAGTCGACGCGCGCGCTCCATACAATATTTTTTCGGTATTGGTATTCAGAAAAAAACATAAAAGCAAACATTTTTAAAAACATTCTTTTCATGTAAAATCTCATGCTTTTACATAAAAACTTTTTTTTCAATTTGAAAATAATTTTTCGTTATAATTATAAAACTATAAAATGAGATTATCAAAGGGAAACGGCACATGTATAAAAGATATTTTGATAGACTGCATCTAGTCGTCCCAAAAAACTGGACGAGTTGGAAAACGGGATGGACTGGTCGTCCCGAAAATTCGGGATGACTAGCCAAGTTCATGAAAGATATTTGACTAGTGATGCCGAATTTTGGGACGACGAGACTCTTCGATTTTGATATAATTGATGACAGGGAGAACCCCCAAAACATTAGACTGAAAGAACAGCTGATTTTGATTCTACGGTAAAAAGTGAGTAACTTTTGTAGGAATTTTTTGTTGTCTAAATCGTCGTTTTCCGCCTGAAAATGCCTTCCGAAATGTTACTGTTCGCCTGAGGAGTGACGATTGATAAAAAAAGTTTTGAATACATTTTTTAATTCCTCTTGTTCTATCAGTCGAAGGATATTCCGAACGGTATTCCTAAAAATTTTATTTCAATATTCCGAAAGCTGACCGACGAAGCACTCGTTGACGTGAAAAACGAACGATGGCTCAGTTAGACTTTAGAAAGCATTTTGAGGTGGAAAACGAAGATTTAGAGAAAAAAAATTCCTACAAAAGTTACCCACTTTTTACCGCAGAATCGAAATCAATAAAGAAAAATATGTCATTCCATTTTAACAAAATGACTTCCGGTCTGAACAGGCCACTTCCGACGGGAGCCGGAAGTTGAAAATACCTCCAATCGATCGGGCATAGTCCATTTACTATAAGGAGGTAATGAACTTTTAATTTTATTAGGTATTTCGATTTTGAAATGGGTGGATGGGCCGTCCGAGAGACCCTGTATATGTAAAGTTCTTCCATTTAGGCCATCTCCCAAAAAATCGGACTAAAAAAAAACATTTAGCATATAGTAGTCAAGAAAAGGACATTTTTTTATTTTAATTTTTTTTAACCTCTGATAATAAAGTAATATCACCATAACGTATAAAATTTGGTTTATGATAAAGATATACATGCTAAGATCTTCAATTTCAGCCATCTTCGAAGACAATCCGACTAAAAGAAAAGTTTTCAGCATAGTGATCTAAAAAAACGAAATTTCCTTATTTTTCTATTTTTTTACCCATTGATGACAAAAAAGAAATACTATGACGTAGTAAATTTTATTTTTGGGCGCATATAAGCCTTAAAACAGTAGTTTATGCACAGTAAATCCCAGACATATTATTTATCTGAAGTTGGATAAAAATGCTGCAAACTATTAAAAACTACAATTATCCGACGGCAGATAACACTGGTTTACAACAAAAAAAAGTGAGGACTATTTGACAAGACCACTTTATCCTTATGTATTTTGACGCGCTGAATACGAATCCCAGGTCTATTTACCTCCATCACGTCAGGTTCAAGGTCATT